>VURO01047616.1:0-21970 GCA_015108175.1 Pelvicachromis taeniatus | reverse complement strand
TCGCCCACCCCCGCCCCCCCCCCCCCCACACACACACACACACACACACACACACCACCCGCGGTCACACAGGACAATCAACAAAGATCACTCCCAGGTGTTTGACATGTGACGTCACCTGACCTGTTCCCTGAGGAGCGCACGCTGAGCACTTCTTTTGTACGACTTTACAACTCAGTCGTTGGACGTCGTCACTCATTAACAGACACTCCTGTGAGGGCTATCACAGTTATGGTGCTGCATGAATGACTGTGTGTCACAGATACTGATTGTGTGTGTGACGCTGTGAGCAGAGCACATTTAAATGTCTGTTTGTGGCTGACAGTGAAACTCTGTAAACAGGAACTCGAACTGCGGCTGAAAACTGAGTCGACCTCTGTCGAACTGCATAAAAACTGTCTGGTGGTAAAACATCAGTGCCAGAGGTCAGAGGTCAGTGTCAGGGTTCGCACTGCTGTGTGTGTCTGCTGCTGGTTTTGGTTCACGTGAAGACAACCTTCAGATCTCAGCTCATAATCTGCAGATAATCCCAGATTAATATGTAAAAACACAAAGCTCTGCCCTGTTTGTGCTTTTTCATTCATGAGCCACCGAGGACGTTGGGCGGACGCAGGGATTGGCTGAAAAAATATGTTTTGGTGAATTTACCAGGAGTATGAGTCTGACGATGATTGACTTCTTAAATCTGCACCAAGAAAAAACAAACCAAAACAAATACCTGCAGGAACCCTAAAAGTAGTCCGATTACATAAGGACAGAAGAATCACGGCGCCCTCCTGCAGCGCTGGTTTCCTCCTGCAGCGCTGGTTTCCTGCTGCAGCGCTGGTTTCCTGCTGCAGAGCTGGTTTCCTGCTGCAGCGCTGGTTTCCTGCTGCAGCGCTGGTTTCCTCCTGCAGCGCTGGTTTCCTGCTGCAGCGCTGGTTTCCTGCTGCAGCGCTGGTTTCCTGCTGCAGCGCTGGTTTCCTGCTGCAGCGCTGGTTTCCTCCTGCAGCGCTGGTTTCCTGCTGCAGCGCTGGTTTCCTCCTGCAGCGCTGGTTTCCTGCTGCAGCGCTGGTTTCCTGCTGCAGCGCTGGTTTCCTGCTGCAGCGCTGGTTTCCTCCTGCAGCACTGGTTTCCTGCTGCTGTCGGTTCAAACAACCGTTGGGTTTCTGGAACGCCGCGCTTCACTGATTTGTTTCCAAAACACAGAAACGTCCCTGAACAGCGAGGCTGACCTCCACGGACCTGAACCCTCCCCCTGCGGTAGACCAGTCGCACCACAAGCTAAAAATGACTCTGTGTGATTCTGCGGGAATCGAACCGTCAGAGCAGCTTTAAATGTTGAGTGAGATATTAGCCACAGAGAGTGTTGGTCCGGGGTGAACACCTGTTCAGCCAGGTGAGGTGCAGCAGCCGCCCACAGGGTAAATGTTTAACATGTCACATGTCCCCATGTGTGAGCGGTGCATGCGTCGACACCAACCTAAACGCTAGCAGATGGACACTCGCAGCTCGCTCTGATGGAAGGATTATTCTTTGCCTTCATTTTCTAACGCCAATAGATGTCACACTGTGAGGATGATGAAGATGAGAGAGGTGTACTCACCGTCTTGGATCCTTCCTGCTAGAGCATCAGAGCTGAAGCCAGCGAACACCACGGTGTGCACCGCGCCGATACGGGCACACGCCAACATGGCTGCCACCGCCAGCGGAGACACGGGCATATAAATGGCCACTCGGTCACCTTTGTTGATCCCGTGGCTTTTCAGGGCGTTGGCGAGGCGGCAAGTTGTCTCCAGCAGCTCCCTGTGGGTCAGACAGAGTGAGCACGATGAAGGTGGCTGATCAGTTCCCGCTCTGTGTATTTATTCGGCTTTGCATGACTAGTAGTTTGAAATAATCCTTCTTTATCAGAGTTCATCACCCGTCTAAAACCAGCTGCTTTAGCTCCTCCCCTTACAGAAAACAGGACTGATCAGACAGCAGGACACGGGAGGAAACAATTAACAACAGGTGAGAACCATCACCTGACAAGATGATGTCATCAGACGTGCACTCCAGACTAAGAATCTGTGTCGGCTGGGCGTGGTGCACAGTCAGAAGAAAACGCCGCCGTCACGGCTGAGCTACTGGTCAGCCCTCGCTCTAATGTGGGATTTACACTTTAAATCTTCGTGAGAATCATTTATACTTCTAAGCTGAATCGGCGTCGTGGTCGATGGCGCCGTGCTGTTCATACCCGTGCTTGGTGTGTCTGCATCACTCTGCAATTTCACCACCGAGACACTAGTTGGCAGTAGAGTTCCTCTCTTCAGAAAGAATATCACAAGGAAAGTCTGGAAACAGGCGGGTGTGGGTCAGGGTGGTGCAGGTTCAGGTGTGGTTGGGTCATGATGCAGGAGTATGACTCCCACCGTGACCTTGCTGAAAGCTGACCCTGTAAAAACATCGCTCTGTACGTGATGACGTACAAGCCCCGCCTCCAGGTCCAAAGTGCTGCTGTTCATGTTACAGCTCAGTGTGTAACCTGCAGCTCCAGCCATGCAGCAGTGCGTTCATGCCTAACCTGGAGCTGTGGATGGATGAGCTCAGCTCTTCTCCTGCCATGTGACTGCATTTGTCCCTAACCATTGTTCACTTTGATCCAGTGGGAGACAGTTAGCCTTCATCCTCCAGCTGCACTGTGTTTATGCTAACATGGCTGTGTTGGCGTCCTGCGTTCAGGGTTTGATGTCGCTCCGTATCATCTTTTTGACTTTGAAGGTGAATCCTCTGTTGTGTGTCCTTCTGGTTCCACATCCTGCCTAGTGTTTCTTGGTATGTAACCTTTGTTGGCGCTCTTCGAGGTGATGTTGCCCCCTGTCACTGTTGGCAGAGAGACTCTCAGCTCAATGCATCAATCAGACCAACACAGCCGGAACTGAAACCCTGCGAAATGAAGCTGCTGGCGGCTGAGGTGCCTGGAGCCAGGTGGAGATGGACAGCACACCTTTACGTTGCTCTAACAACTTTGGGGCTTCGCTGCGTGTTGATAAGATAAAGAGTGGCGTCATCTGCATAGAGGGAGGCTGGATTTCTATTGGTGGAGATGATTAGACGATAACAGGTGTTCTTACCTGTAGGTGACCTTCACCTCAGTGCCGGGTTCATCTCGCTCCCAGATCAGAGCCACTCGGTTCGGATGTTTTTCCACGTGGACGTCCAGGCAGTTCACTGACAGACAGACAGACAGTGACTCCAACTGAAGCGTCACAAACTAAACGTTTTTGTCAAACAACAAAAACCAGATTCAGTTCAGTTTTAGACATACAGCCCCTAATCACAGCAACCTTCATTTTAAGGTGCTGTATGTTGTAAGGTGAAGACCCTACAATAACACAGAGAAGCCCCAACAACCATTTTCTCCCAGCGCTCCACTTTCCACAGACGTAAAAGGACAAAAAACCTCTTTAGAACGAACAACCTTTCAGTATAAAAGCATCTTCAATCTTTAAGTGAAGATGCAAAGTATTCTTGCTCAGCAGAATGACGAGTACTGCACCAAACAGTCGTATTATGTAATTATATATGAATGTATGAGTATATCTATGTGTGTGTGCATATTTTATCATTATGATTAGGATTGTTAGTGCTCCTGATTCTGGTACGCTGGACATGATCATGGTCTTAATATGTACATATGTGTTCGTCTGTGATGTGTCTTTAAATAATATAATAAAATATGAGAGAAGTAAATTCTAACTTCTACCAGCTCGAGGGCGGTGTGCTCCTGACGCTCAGCTTCACATCACAATGACTCCAGAAATATTTTTGAGAGGTTGGTAAAACAAACATTTTTCCAAATAAAACTGAGGTTTCACTAACTTGACAATAATAATAATATAACCTAATGCACAGATTGGGGTTGGAGGGTGTTTCCTATTTTCTCTTTCTGTGGTCACACTTGAGGTTTTGCCTCTTTCCACACTGTTGCAGGAGGTGCTGGTCCAGGTCACTGATGTGGCTCAGGTCTCATTTACAACCAAATCCACACATTCTCACAACCGGCACCACAAAACAGATGGATCAGAAGTTGGAACCGGCGACGCTGGAGGCTACGGCGAGAAACTCGGCAAGAAGCCCATCAGAGAGTCAATCGGAGAGACGAAAACCCCGAGCCAACATGAAACAGGACGGCACTGAGCACAGACACCAGAAACCCACACAAGAGGAGGCTAGGAACCACAGTGACTGAACCACAACACGACGGGAAGTACACGGCGCTAAAGAGCACTGACGAGTGTGAAAACAACCTCACAACTCTGACATCCGACCCCCGTACGGTGTTAGGAGGGGTAAATGGTCGACACAGAGCAGAAATGTTTGTGTCAATATGTTGACTCACTGCTGCCCCTGCAGGACACTGTAGAAACTGCAGAGGCTTCCATTTCCAGGCCTTGATGGCTTAATGCGTTAACTTCCTGACAGTAACCCTGCCGAACATCGTCACACTCGCACATCTACTCGTTTCATCTCATAAAGCAGTTCATGGTGAAACCTTCACACCCGGCAGCTCCCGCGGTGTCCTCCATCCCTCGTGTTTCGTGGCGTCAGCGTGTCTCAGATCCTCTCATGGATTCTGTATGTGATGCAAAGTGCTGCGAACACATCGTGTGATGCAGCGCGCCTTCGTTTATGTTCTGATTGAACATTAATCTGAAAATGGACTTAAAGCTGCACATCCTGTCACGCAGCAGCTTTACAAAGTCATTTATGTAACAAACAGAAACCAAACGCATCCAATCAGGCTGGAGAGAAATCCCCCAGCCAGCATTATTGGAATATTATTGGAATATTATTGGATTATCATGAGAGAGACAACAGAGGAGGATAAGGACGATAAAGCGCAGCGGGTCACACCCTGCAGAGAGGCGGACCCTCGCAGCACTGTGTCGGTTACTGTCCTGTCTCAGCCTGCACAGAGCAGCTGTGTGAGGGACACGTGGAACTGGGACGGCGTCCTCTGGTTTGACCCAAGAACAAAGGATCCATCAGAACTGACATGTTTATGAACGTCATAACAAAACCGAGCCAATAGCTTTTATATCATGTTGTGTATGATGTGTTTTTATTACATATTTATTGTATCACATTTGATATTTGGGGCGTTTTTGGCAACTTTTTGTTTTAGACCACTAAACGAGTTTGTCCATAACATTTGGAAGGATTGCTCATGTTGATGAGACGGAGGTCCCACAGACGCATGTATCAGATATGATGCACCGTACTTCACACGGTTCAATCCGGTTTTTGATCAAATCGTTTCAATAGATCCACGAGCACAGCAACAACAGTAACCTGGGGGGGGGTAATTTGGGCTGAAGTCAAACCATAAACGATGCAAACTGGGGAAAGTAAAACCAGAAGGCTGTGAGCTGAGGAACCAGCTCAGGAACGGTCATGTCGTGACTGACATGCGGGCTTCAGGGCGCACCGGTGATCCTGAAACATCATCACGTGACAGTAAAGGTGACCTCTGACCTGTTCATATAAAATGGCACTCTGTCAGAGTTTGATCCGGTTTGCATGAAGTCCAGCTGAGTGTGTGCGGCGTTAGAGGCCGAGCTGAGAGCGCGCGCCCTGTTATCAGCCGTGCACACGCCTCCTCCTCGTGCCAGCAGCTCATTATCAGCTCAGTCAGCGGTGGAGGCTCCGCCCAGCAACGTGGAAGTGACAGGCGTGATAAAAAAACAGAAACAAACGAGGAGCCGTGTGTGTTGATAACAACGTGATGGGAGCAGCTTTAGCTTCATGTTACGATCGTCACGAGAACAAAGTTCCAACAGCACAACTGTGACTGACGTCTGGTGACGCGTCCTCCGCTGTCGTCCCCCCCCCCCTGTTACAGCAGCAGCTCCCACTGTAAGCAGCTTTCAAAGCGCGCTCGGGCCTCAGTGAGCAGACTGTGTGGCCACAAACCCCCAGAGACCCTGACACGTCCCGTGGAAGCATCACACATCCGGGTGCTGCAGACTTCCAGCGTAACGATGAGGCAGCAGCGCTGCGACTGATGGGACGGTCAAAGGCTCGCGCGCCTCTTTAACCACTTTTTCTTCATGAACAAACTTTGGCGCGCACGAACAGCCGCGCGCACAGTCACACACATGTTGACTGACGGCGCAACACTGCCCGTACAGCGCGCTCCTGCGCTCAGCATCGAGCCCTGATTAATAACCGACTTATTAGCGTGCTATTGATCGGCTCTCGCAGGGAACGTGACCGACGCTCCGAGAGCGGATTAAATATCAGGATCGATCAGGTTATTGATCGGCGGGAAACTCACCGGACACATTGATCTTTCCTCCCAGGAACCAGCCGATCCTCCCGCTGCTCAGGTCGCAGTCCCGGACCCGCTGGAACGGTTCCGCCCAGCGGAGCGTGTCGGCGGCGGCGGACCCCCAGAACCGATCCGGGTCCGTGACGGAGAGTCGGAACAGGTCCCGGTGGGAGAGCCGGGACAGCCCGGTGCTCCAGCTCCCGGGGGCAGGAGGGTGAGCCTGGTAGGACAGACACCTGCCGGGTCCCGGAGCCCTGCGGCGGCTCAGCACGGCCCCGAAGAGCCCGGGCCCCCTGCTGCGCGCGGCCATGTCGATCTGAGCGGTCAGCTGTGAGACTGGAACACCTCAGCTCCTCAGAGCCGGCCTCTCGGCCCTCCCACCCGCAGGTGTGTCCAGGTGCAGCAGCTATGGAGGAACAGCGGCGCCTGCCCCTGAATCAGCATTATGAACATCAATTATTCCTCAAGTCTCAGTTTTGGCTCTTCATCTTCATCTTCATTTATAAAGCACCGTAAAAACAACCACAGCTGACAGGAAGTGCTGTACATTAGAACCAAATCATACACATGAGATCGAAATAAAAGCAAAGTAATAAGTCATTGACTTAAAAGAGAAACTAGTTTATAAACTTTGATCAAACTGGATTCAGTCATTATTACTGATTACTTTACACTATTTATCTCATATTAGTTTATTTTTAATCCCATAATGATGTTTTTCACATTAGGTCTCAATATGTCAGCTTTTATCTGCCCGCTCACATTTATTCATTAGAACTACACATAATTTCCTTCCTTGTCTTCTCATTGGTGGAAAGCTGTTACATCACTTCCTTTCTTCTCTTTCAGAGAGTGAACATAAACATTTCAATTTGCGTGGAGGTGTCCCAGGCTGACCGACCTGACGTCCTCATGAAGCTGCCGCTCACATTAAAACCTGCAGATATTTCAAAGTGATGGCGCACCTGTAAAGTCACACCTGTGAAGTCACACCTGTAAAATGTCACACCTGTGAAGTCACACCTGTAAAATGTCACACCTGTGAAGTCACACCTGTAAAGTCACACCTGTGAAGTCACACATGTAAAGTCACACCTGTGAAGTCACACATGTAAAGTCACACCTGTAAAGTCACACATGTAAAGTCACACCTGTAAAGTCACACCTGTGAAGTCACACCTGTGAAGTCACACCTGTGAAGTCACACCTGTAAAGTCACACCTATGAAGTCACACCTGTGAAGTCACACCTGTAAAGTCACACCTGTGAAGTCACACCTATGAAGTCACACCTGTAAAGTCACACCTATGAAGTCACACCTGTGAAGTCACACCTGTGAAGTCACACCTGTGAAGTCACACCTGTAAAGTCACACCTGTGCAACCCATGTCTTGCATTTCTAAAGGCGGCTCTGTGAGTCGAGTGTCAGGTCCACAGATGTGGAAAAACCTGCGATGCAGAAAGCGAGCGTGTGAAACACAACGTCCTCTCTGCGTGTCTTAGAACGCCAGAACGAGGTCTGCAGACCAAAGGAGTCAAACAGGAAGTCCGTGTGTCACCAAGTCCGAGGTCGTACTCCAGATCCAGTTGGCGTTAAAGGAAGGAGCTGATTTGTCTCTCAGCTCAGACACAGGCCGGCGATGCGCTGAACAGGTGCTGCACTGTCCAACATGTCTGCAGGGGACAGATGCCAGGACATCCATGGTTACAGCCCGGTCCAATAAAGATGAGGAATGCTGCGTCACAGGCTGGCTGCCCAAACAACTTTCTTTATTCTCAAAATGATCAATAATATGTTTTTCTTTGTGTCTTTATGTTAAGAGATGAGCTGAACACGAGGCTTTCAAAGATTAGAGACAGGAAGTTACTGCTGAGTGTTTCCTGTGTGGATAACAACAAGAAAAAAGATCAATCTGACGTAAACAGCTGATGCCCGCTGTGAGTGACGACTTCAGCTTTAACCGTGTGAGCGTCTGAGCGGCCTCAGACCAGCTCGCCGACGTCCACGTTAAACCTGGCGCTCCTCGCACGCCTGCCAGCCAATAATCTGTCACAATTATTAGCCCACATCGAAACTGGGATTAACAGCTGCAGCTCTGACACGCTGACATGAAAAACATGACGAACTTTAACAGGAAACAGTGACAACAGTAGTAATCAGCCGTCGCCACGGTGATTGAACTGTTCAAACACAAAGGGTCAGGATTATGTGCTGATTGGATGCTTTAATCTCACCTCTGTGCAGCTGGAAAACAGCTGGATTACATCAGCAGATATCACCGAGGTCCATGGCCGACACAGCAGAGGTCAAAGGTCAAAGAGCAGGACAACTGTTCAGACGGGAAAATTCCAGGCGCTTTATTCTGAAAGTGCTGTGGAGGAACTGTGCGTGTGGGCTGGACTCAGACTGTATATAAAAAACAGCCATTCGCCTGTCACAGAGGCCACGCCCCAAATAAAGCAAACTTTGAGCCTTCTTCATTTAAATTGAAATTGGGCGTGGCCATCGTTTCTGACCTCAGTTTGTTTTAAAACAGGCGTCACATGACACATCAGTAATAACTCATTTATTACCAAACAGACACGAGTTACTGTTTGACGACCACGCGACGCCAGTGTGACCGTGGCCGCTGAGTTCTTGGAGTCATGTGACCCACAACGCTGTGCAGGCAGCGCCACCTCTCGCCGTTTGTGATCACGGTATTATCATCTCGCTTTAAAGACTCGACACCAGCTGGGCAGCGATTATCGATCCGCCTGGGACCGCCCCCTGCTCAATGCTGCTAATTGTCATGGGGGCGTTTCCCTGCGCTCCTGTCTGCTTCAGGTGAGCTTTGGTCTGCAGGTGAGCCTTGAGAAAGGTGAGCAGGCGGAAGTGTTTGCCGCAGTCGCGGCAGCTGTACGGCATCTCGCCGCTGTGGATGCTGCGGTGCCTCATGAAGCTCGTGGCGAGGTTGAAGGTCTTGGGGCACAGCGAGCAGCGGTACGGTTTCTCCCCGGTGTGCGTGTAGCGGTGGTCACGCAGCAGCTCCTTCAGCCGGTAGCTTTTCCCACAGATGTCGCAGTGGAAGGGTTTCTCCCCGGTGTGGCTCCGCTGGTGCGCGCGGTACTGCGACGGGTTCGGGAATTTCTTGCCACAGAGCTCGCAGCTGATGATGGCGTCGACAGCAGGCAGCTCGTCGGCGGGCAGCTCGTGCGAGTGTTTGCTGATGACGTGGTTTTTCAGGCAGCGGAAGCTCTTGCCGCAGATGGAGCAGAGCTGCCGCTCGCCGGTGTGCATCGCCTGGTGGCTGCGTAGGTTGGCGGCCTGCGTGAAGCCCTTCCCGCAGGTGGCGCAGCGGAACGGCCGCACTTCCTGGTGCACCAGCTTGTGGCGGGTCAGGTGGCAGGCGTGGTAAAATCCCTTCCCGCAGGCGTCACAGATGAACGACTTGTCGAAGTGCGTGATGCGATGCGTCTTCAACACACTCACGCAGGCGTAGCCCTTCCCGCAGATGTCGCAGTGGCAGCTCTTCTCGCCGGTGTGCCGCGCCTTCACGTGCAGGTCGCGGTGCGCCTTGTGGTTGAACCTCTTCGGGCAGAAGTCACAGGTGTACGGCAGCAGCCCGTGATTCTTCAGCTCGTGTTCACGCAATTTCAGGACGCCAGTGAACCGCACGCCACACACCGAGCATGCCGGGTGAGCCTTCTTCTCGTGGTCGGCGAGCCGCTGGCTATTTGGAAACAACATGGCGCAGTGCGAGCACTGCAGGTGAGTCTCTGTTGCCTCACCAGACGCTGCGATTGGAGGCCCCTTCCTGTGGCCGCGAGGCCTCTTCCTGACCCCACCCACCGCCGCTGAGGCACTGCTGGATGGAGGTGACGCTGAGCGAGCATACTCGTGGTCATCGGCCTGAGGCGCAGGCGAGGAGGAGGAGAGCTCAGCACGCCCTGTTGTCCCATGACCTGTTACAGCACACGTGTTTTCATTTCCACCTGCAACACAGCAACAGGAAGTCTGTGATGGACTCAGGAAGTTAATCGTAGACGGGACTGTCGGACAGTGCTCGCTCAACGTTAACAAGCTATCAGGTAACCTGAGAAAATATGACATCACAGCCAATCGCTATGCTGTGATGTCACGCTACAGACAACATACCCCTCCATGAAGGTGGTTAACCTTCACCAAACACATGTCTGTCTGGGGGCGTGGCCTGCTGTGTAACACCCACACTGTGGATAAGAACCTCATGTTTTTCAGGGTTAATCAAAGGAGCGAGTGACGGCGGCGGTTCCTCACCGTTAGCGTGGCTCTGCAGTGACAGCAGCACGCTCTGTGAGTCGGCGGCAGCATCCTGAAAGGCAGAGGACAGCCGTCAGTGTTCACCTAGCGCTCGTTCTCCGGTGGCTTCCTGGACTCACTCACTGACCTCGTAAACCAGGAAGTAGGTCTGCTCTGATGGAGGGGGGGGGGCGCCGGCTGCGCCTGCAACACAGAAAACAGCAAATCTACGACCTGAGGCCATTAGGTGGTGATGTAATCATTCTGTCAGAGGCCCCGTCCCAGCCGTTCAAACTGCAGCCAATCAGAGCACTGACCTCCTGCTGTCTGCGTTGTCTCTGAAGCATCCTCGCTCCCATCATGCATCTGGCCCACGCTCTCGCCGCTCTTCATCACGCTCACATCGACCAGCTTCAGGATTTTCTCCACAGCTTCAAAACACAGATGCTCAACAAGAGTGCTGAGTTTCTCCTGTGAGGAAAAGCACCAGTGTCACAGCGAACACACACACACACACACACACCGTCTCATGACTCATGATGGTGATCATGGTTCCTGCTGCAGATGTTCACTGGGCACGTTCTTGTGTTTAGGGTGTCTTTACTGCCACTAATGGCTCATACGGGCTTCATGTCCTGAACGCTAACCCATACTCGTGAGCAGAAAAGCAACCTCTGCTGCAGGTGAACGTCTTCACCTGTGTGTTACCTTGTCACTTCCGCAAACATGGCGACATGTAGCGGCTCAGGTATCAGTCACAGATCAAAGGCTTCAGGCTTCATTTGTTTAGGTTGGGATGATTTGTGTCACTGAGTTCATAAATTACTGACGAACTGCAATGAGCGGGTTTGTAAGTGGAGTTCGGGGTGACTACACGGCAGGTGAGTAACACGTCAACGCCTCGCGCTTCTTCTTGTCTTCTCCCGCACGCACACCGTGAGCACGCGGAACCGGAAGAGCTGGAGTTGAGCTAGCTGTTAGCGGCAGTTAGCTGGGCTGGATTACCTCGGCTTCGGGGCTTTGTCTGTTTAAAGAAGCTTCCTCCGCCGCGCTGAAAACCTCCGCCAGCACCGCGCGGGCCAGGCTGCTGACGACGAGCGCCACGTCATTCCTGAACGCGCTGAAATCAGCCATCTTTTACGAGTTCCCGCTCTCAGTGGCCAGTTAGCATAGCAACCAAATCGCTAATGCGGACAGGGGAAGTGACGTCATTGTCTCGTCCCGCAGGCGCAGGCTGGGAAAGGGACCGTAAGCAAAAAGTGAACGAAAGTAAATTCATTGATTTTCTACTGAAGGCTTCACGCACTGGATAATAAACGTCATGAAAAATCCTTGAGTTGATTTTAAAGTAGAGTTTGGTTTGCTCCCGTGTGAATATGAACGTAAACGTCTTTAATAGAATAGAATAATCATCATTGGCCCTCATTGGGAGCATGCAGAACCACACAAAAGCAAAGGATACAGATGAAAAAGCAACAAATTAGAGACTGTAGAGGCGGATTTAGAACATGAAAAGGGATTCAAAAGGAAAGGGACTCAAAGAAATGTGCAACTGTGTAGGATCGTGCAAAGATGTGCAAAAAGTGCTTACAAGACAACGATTTAGAGACAATGAAAAAACTGCAATGCCAGCAGGATGTAAACACTTTATTCTGTTTGTTGGGAGGAAGGACCTGCGGCGCTCCTGTGTGCACCATGGGTGCAGCAGCTCTCCAGTTCTGCCACAGCTGGACACACTGTCCCTGTGTGGGTGGAGACACTGTCCCTGTGTGGGTGGAGACACTGTCCCTGTGTGGGTGGACACACTGTCCCTGTGTGGGTGGAGACACTGTCCCTGTGTGGGTGGACACACTGTCCCTGTGTGGGTGGAGACACTGTCCCTGTGTGGGTGGACACACTGTCCAAGAGTTCCTCTGTCTCCCACCGCCTGCACTGGTTCGGGGGGATTCCTAGCACAGCGCTGGCCTTCCTGATGGTCCAGCTGCTGCTCTAACAGACAGCATCATGATGGCTGATGATACGTTTGTAATTTAATTAAGAGAACACAGGAAAAAAACTGTAATTAATGGTATCAAAATATTTTTATTTTGAAAGGCGCCTGTTATTGTAATACTAAAGCTGCAATTAAACCCTATTTTACAATTCATCCTTCAGTGTCATCACATTTGTTTTATAACAGAAATGTGAAGATGAACGAACCTGATTGTGCTTCATACATTTAATTTGTATTTTTTCACCTATCTGGTTAATTTCAGGTATGCTGAGTACACGTGGAAGTCAGTGGGTGCCAAAAATAATAGAAACAATTGAGAAACGATTGGAATTAAACATTTATGTCCTGTGAAAAGTGGATATAACATTTGGGGACTTGATAGAATTATCTGTGAAAACGAGTAGTAGATATTTGCTTCATTTTTTTCAGCTGTTGTGTAAAATAAGTTTTAATCAGCTGATTGTGATCAAAGAAATATATTGAGAAGCTTCGAGCTTCTTCCTCACACTGAGCAATTTCCTAATGTTGTAAACCTGCTCAACATTTGGCATTAAAGTCCTTCTGAGTGTTTGTGTTAATAAATTACAACAAAGCTCAGCTGATTCCAAAAATACTTCTTTATTTTCTACCCTGATTAATCTCCAGCTGTACACGCAGGTAATAATAATAATAATAATAATAATAATAATAATAAAATCTTTGAAATTTGACATTTAAATTACATTCACAAAGTTTCAGTCAAGCAGGTCAACTAAAAAACACAAAAAGCAACAGAAAGAAAACATTAGATACTCTGATTCCCAGAAGACATGGATATAAAAAATGAACACACACACACACACACACACACGTCTTTCACAGTCTTTCAGCAAAGACTCGCTCCGATTCTTCGAGGCTGATCTGAACGTCACGGCGTCGCTGTTCGTCTTCACGATGAACATTTGTTTCCCGCGGCGAGCACAGCCGAGAACGGTTTGTATCCGTATGCTAATAAGGATTAGCATGCTTAATGCTAGTGCTCTGTTAGTAATAGGCTATTTTAGCAGCTAACAATTAAGAGCATGCAGTGCAGGAAATTCTGCCTTTTGCTGGCACCGTAGCTAAGTTCAAATGATAATAGAAACTACATTTAGTAGTGATTAAAGTTTTGTTAAGTGCTAAAGTTTGCTAGCTGATCCTTATAACACTAGTTTACATATATTAGCATGTTAGCTAAACATGACTTAATAATATATGTTATAACGAATCATATTTTCCCATTATTTATTTCACACTTATTGCAACTTTTAAAATCATTATTTTTCAACTAAAATCATATTTTTGTTTTTGTTGTTGACGCTGACAAAAGTAACATTTGAGCTGCTGGTTTTCTAACAGAACAGGCGGCAGCACGCTACAACAGGCTGTAATTTTATAGTAGCTCTTAGCTTGTTAGCATACCAGGAGCTAGCGTTTGAACACACTAAATTTGCATAGTAACAAATGATGTTTTGTCCGTTTTAGTTTCAATTGGCTGTGAAAAGAGCCAATCACAGTGCTGCCTGCACAAGGCCTCCTCTTCGCCTTCAGCTATGTTCGTCTGATTCGCTGCAGCTTTTTTGTCGCGGTGAAGAGGCAGTCCTTATTGAGGCTCCGCCCTCCTCCTGCTGCTGCTGTTTAGAGGAGCTGGACAGGTCAATGGCCACCTCCTCCTCCACCTCGTCCTCCTCCATCAGCTCATCCTCCTCCTGCTCGCGGGCCTCGCGCGAGCCTCGTCGCTCCGCAGCGTCGCAGAACGAGTCGGAGCGCGTGGAGTCCGATGCCGGGGGACTGGAACACTTTTTGGACATTTCCAGAGACTTCTTGTGCATCCCTGTGGGGGAGGAGTCAGGTTCAGTCCAGTGCGGTGTTGTTTACATGTTTGTTTACTGCTGTGGTAACGTAAAGACATTCAGGCACGTGTTACACACAGCGCGTCATCGTGTACTTTAAAGGCTTATCGATCACTGATCGGTGTGTATTGATGCTGCTGTGGTGCACGTGTGGCACTGACGTGCATGCGGCTCACCGAGCAGCCAGGGGGCGCAGGATCCCATCATGCCATTCTTGGCGGAGTTGAGGATGGACTCGGGCAGGGGGATGGAGTGTCGCACCATGGCGCCGTACAGACCGTACTCCGCCATGACGCTGCTGCGACCCCAGCACTTCTCACGCTTACGCCACTTGGCCCGCCGGTTCTGAAACCACACCTGGAAAATCAACAGGAAGTAGAGAGGTCAGAGGTCACCTGAGCAATAAATAATGTGTTACAGAAAGAAAATCATTATCAAATTAAACTAACATGATCTCACGTGCTGATTCTGGTAAATCAATAAAAGAATAAAGTTCAGTGTCAGACCCTCAGATCACCCCCACACACACACACACACACACACACACACACACACACACACACACACACACACACACACACACAATAAAAACAAACCAGCTGCCCTTTAAAAAATATATCATTAAATGAATAATAAAAACAACAATTAGCAAAAAATACTTTTTTTAAATTGAGAAAAATCAACTTTTCCGGGACGTTTCCCCCTCAGAGGAAGTCCGTCTCCCCCTCAGAGGAAGTCCGTCTCCCCCTCAGAGGAAGTCCGTCTCCCCCTCAGAGGAAGTCCGTCTCCAGATGTTCCCGTGTCATGCTGCGACCTGACCGTGACGCGCTCACCTGTATCCTGTCCTCGGGCAGCTCCGTCTTCATGGCCAGCATCTCCCGGGCATACACGTCGGGGTAGTGAGCCTCCTGGAAGGCCTTCTCCAGCTCCTCCAGCTGGTGGGAGGTGAACACGGTCCTGAACACGGCACAGGAAGCAGCTGTTGGACCGGCCGTGTTTCACACTTCATCTCTTACCGCGTCACTCTTATTTACAGCTCTAATCGTTACACTCATTGTTTCACGACTGGAGGTGAAATTCAAAAGAAATCAGGTTAAAATATGAAATCTTTTGATTTCGTTATTATCATCGGTCTTCTCTCCTCAATAATAATAATTATTGATTATTATTGATTGATTCAGTCAGTAAAGCAGTCACGGTTTGCTTTGTTGTGTGAAACTTTGATTTTTTCTGCCTTTCACTAATTAAACAATCACGTTTCAATAATAACATCATAATAAATGTTTTTAATTATCGCGATGAATCAAAGTTCTGTTTTTCCACCACTCAGATTTTTTTCTGCTAAAAACGAAATTAATTCGTAATTTTAACGTATTCAAAATATATTTAAGCCTTTAAAAAAATCTTTTCTTCGTCTGGATTTTGTCACGTCGCTAAATTCAGAATTAAAGTCTTTGTTTTTGTTTTGTCGCCATTTTTTCTCTCCTAACTTTGTATTTTCGTCAGAATTCAATGGAAACAAAGACGAACGAACAAATCGCTCGACATGACCGCGCTGACATGAACACACCGACCGTGTGACAAACACCGGGGGTTCCGGGGAGACCGTACCTGTGTCGCCTCTTCTTCCTCTTCTGAGAGTTTCCGGAGCCTTTGGCGTCGTTTCGGTCCGACAGACACTCTTCATCTGCGACAGCAAAGGGAAAAGTCACATCTGAACGAAAAAGCATCAGAAACGAAATAAAGTTAATAAATAAACTCGGGCCGGTGATGACGCCGAAGGCCTCGTGACTAAATTCATAATCCAGATTAAAAGAAGACATAAACACATATTTTAGGGCCGCGTCAGCACAGAACCCGAGCCGGAGCGAAGGGCTCGGATCAGGGATCAGCCCGTCCCCGTACCGGAGTAGCCCTCCCGCTGGGACTCCAGGTTCTGCAGGTAGTGGCTGTCGGGCCGGGCCTGCAGCAGCGGCAGGTGTCCGGGCAGGAAGCACGGCGCCCCGGCGGGCTGCTGCGCCGCCAGGCTGCACAGGAAGCCGAGGCCGAGGGGCAGCGACCCCCCCGGGAAGGAGAACCCGCCGAGGCCGGGCCCGGGCCCGTGCTGCTCCGCCCCGGGCCCTGAGGAGCCCGGGGCCCCGCCGGGCTGCTGCCGGGCCTGCAGGTCCGACTCCAGGCCCAGCAGGTCGGTGATGGCGAAGCCTTTGGAGCGCAGCCCGGGGCCGTGCAGCCGGCTCTTGTCGATGCCGAAGCCCGGGGACAGCAGCTTCACCCGCGGCTTGTCCTCGCTGAGCTCCTCCCGCCCGGTCATCATGGAGCAGAGGAGGTGATGAAGGTGGAGAACAGAGCGGCACCGGGCGGCGAGCGGCTTTATCGGGCCCGGGATCACAGCGGCGGCCAATCAGAGCGCGGGGGGGGGGCTCAATCCCAGGGGATTAATTGCCACCAATTTCCCTCCAATCCGATCAGGATTTCAGAGGAAGAGGAGGAAGACTGTTTATCTTTGATGCAGCCAAACATCACAGAGCATCCACCAATCAGCTCCATCCACCAGCACCCCCCTTCATCACCCTCAGAGTTCACAAACCTGATAATCCTTACTCCATCAGGGCCGCTCAAAGCTGTGGGGCGCGGCCCACGGGGGGCCGTGCTGAAAGCAGGATGGGTCTAAGGGAGCTGCAGCCTGACCGATGACACAGGAAGTCACGTGACACCCGTGCGGTTCTGTCTGTGCTCTTTTCATGACCATAAAGTGACCTCTGACCTTTCTTCACAGGCGCTTCAGTTTGATGGTTTGCTGTAATCTGACTTCAGCTGCTGTTAAGTGTACAAAATAAAGACAAGTGGGTTTTAAAAGACTGACTTTAAATGATCGAAGCGCCAAAATGAAGACTCAGCAAACAGCAATGACATCACGTCACTAAAGAATCAAACTGCAGCGCTCTTGTGTCATTATGAAGCACTTTGATCAGCTCTGTTGCTTTTAACTGTGCTATAGAAATACATCCGAGTAGACCTCTACACACTTCACAGCAAATTCTTTTTTTATATTTAATTGAATTATTTTGCAGTTTCAGCCAAAGGTGACGTCTCCAGATGAAGCAGGTGGAAGAAGAATGACGTTAAAGTGAAAATAAAGGCGATGATCTGGAGGTGGAGCGGGCGGAGCTGATGAGGATAAAGAGAGAAAATCAGCTGTTTGGAGAGAAAACGAAGCTCCTGCTCACCAAAGTCTGGAAATTAGGGCCAAGTTGTCAGTTAATCCCTCAGGATTGACTGCAGGCTGGCAGGCAGTGTGTGTGTGTGTGTGTGTGTGTGTGTGTGTGTGTGTGTGTGTGTGTGTGTGTGTGTGTGTGTGTGTGTGTGTGTGTAAGAAGGTAAAAATGGTCAACTGGTTTTAAAAAGCAATTAGAGGAATCTGCTTATCAGAGATAATTAAAGCAAATTTGGGCTGTTTGGAAATCCGTCTCTGTTCTCCTTCTTCTTCTCTGTTCTTATTGTGGGCGTCACAGTTTGAGCAGATTACAGATTCAATCATCAGACGCGTTCACGTGCGCGTTCACGTGCTCGTGTTAAATTAGAGCAAACTGGCTCGGGGCGGAGAAGCTCATCGCGCTCACCTCACTGGGACACCTGAGCGGGAAACAAAGTCAAAGTCATTTCCGAGCAGTCAGCTGCAGGTCAAAGGTCAACACACCTGCCGCTCAGCAGGTTTACGCTGAGCTCATTTAACAGTAAAACTTTATTGATCATCAGTGTGACACAGTTATCATCCAGAAACACAGAAGTCCTTTTAAAAAAGTCAAACACGAAACTAGACAAACGTGAGAGGCGTGCTGGAGCAGAGCATCGGCTCACCTGCACAGGTAAGTCCTGCAGCTCCACAGGTGAACCTGCGGACGACCCTGAACGCACCACGGCGGCCTGCAGCGCCCACGAAGCGCTCACAGACACCAGAGAAGTCACGTTTATCTCCGTTTGTCTTCGCGAGCGTCTTCACTGAGTCTGAGCGCATCTTAGTGCTTAAGTCTACGTTTAACCTCTAAAACTTTTAGCCTGCCTTGTCTTGGTTTTATTGAAATATCTGTGTTGTTGTTTTAATGTTTATACTTGAAATTTGACGCCGCTGAACAAAAATCAGATTTTCTTCTTCTCTGCCGGATCACAATTGGCCGTCGGCGCTCAGATTTGCAGGAAGATGAAAACAGAGCTCGGAGGGTTAATCAGGAGACGGGCAACGCTGCCAACGTCTATTATAAATGCTGATGACGTGTAGCAGACCTGAACGCCAACCTTCACCTGTCGGAGGTTATTCCGCTGAGGCCTCTTGAAGGGGGAGGAGCTTCAGGAAGCGCAGCAGAGCGGCTCGTGCCAGGATCTCTGCGCAGGTGGTTCCTGCGTCTTCACCACGTTCAACCAAACTTTCATGGCTTCTGCTCGTGACAGCAGAGGGTGGGTCTGTTGATTATTTTGGCGCCGAGCAGCTCTGGGTGAAAAGAGGAGGCGGGTTTCCCCTGAGAGCGCGTACACGCCCACATAAAGGAGCAGCAGGAGCATCCATTCGTCAGCACGAGCGGCAGGCTGCCGTTACCCCCACGCACCAGCCTGACCGCTGACCTCTGCATCAACAGCAGCTAAACGCAACAATAAGCCCGACTGTGAGAAGCACAGCCCTGCAGCTTCACGTCGAGCTGGGAGGAGCCCCGCACACCTGAACACAACACTTCCTGGACCCCTGGTGATGTCACTAAGCCTGAACGCTTCACAGATGACCTCTGATCAGCGGCCAGAGCTGCACGTTAATTACAGAAGGAATAAAATGATGAGGGATGGAGATAAAGTGATGAAAAGCTCAGAGAAAGTGAAATATTCAGACCTTAATCTGAAGATTATTGAGCGCTCGTCATCAATCAGTCTCCTCCTGCAAATCTTGGTAATCCACGTTGTTTGAACAGCGAACATAAGTTTGTGCGGCGAGGTTTAATCCAGCCTCAAACTGATGTTCTGCTTCAGTTTATAATCTGCACACAAAGAAGAAAGAGGAGGACAGAAGGCAGAGGAAGAAGAAGATGAGGATGATGATGAAGAGGATGATGAGGCGATTGAGGCTAAAATGGAAAGAAGAGATTAAATTATCTCATAACTCAGAGAAGCTTCCACAGCAGTCGCTGTTATGTTAACAAAAATCACAACAGGGTGATTAAAGCCTGCACGCTCTCTAACGTCCAGCAGGGGGCGTCTGCTCTGACACAATAGACGCGCGTAAGGAAACGAGCGTCCCACTGACCTCTGACCTCAGTAAACTGTCCCGCTGGTGACGAAGCGAGCTGCACGAGTACGCCCTGCTCGTCTTGTATCTGCTAGCAGACGCTCTGTCCTCCTCCTTCATGTCCTCACATCATTTATCAGACACGATCTCTACTTTAAGATCAGGCTTCAAACTTTCCTTTGTGCTAAAGCATATAGTTAGGGCTGGATCAGGTGACCCTGACTGTCATGGCTGAGTGTGGCAGGCAGGGTAAGATGCAGACTTCACGAAGGCACAAAATAAACTCAAAACACTTTTAATGGTTGCCGGTGGAAAAACACCAAAGGGTGATCCAGAAGCCCACTTAAATCCACTGCGACACACGAAGGAACCACTCAGCCGGCCGGGAAAGACATCAGGACGCTAACGACGCGACAGGGAAGCACGGAAAACACCGAGCTTAAAGAGACAGGACACAACGAGGGGGACACGGCTGGGAGACATCAGGGCTGACGAGCACAGGAAGCAAAACTGAAAACACTGACATGAGACGACAACCTTCAAAGTAAAACAGGAAACACAAAAACACAGACAGACTCAGAGACGTGGCTAAACACAGGCAGGGGAGCAACACAGAGACAGAACACAAAAGCACAATAGTCAAGACACGGGATACTAATAATCAAAGCTGCACACTAAGAAAACAGGATAAACCAAGAAGCAGCCAAACCAAACACAGACAGCAATAAATCCAGAACACAGTGGAGGGAACACGGGGCTGGGGTCTGCACAGACACGCTGGGTCATGAGACCCGGACACTTAGTGATGCTGTGATAGGTGTAGGCTGCTGGGGGACTCCCATGATGCACTGAGTTTGTGAAACTGTCATGTAACGTGCTGTGGCAAACAGGACTCACACACTCAAAGGAAAAAACTAAATGAGAGAGTTTTAGTGTGCTGTAGAACGTTTACTAAATAGAAAAACAGGAAACTAGAACCCAAGCACAAGGAAGTAAACCACTGGGAAACTAAACTAGGAGCACGGACGACAAGGGAGGAAAAGACAGGGCTTAAATACACAGAGGAGTAACGCGGGAATGAGAAACACATGGGGAACACAGCTGGGAGACATCAGACAATCGTGAGACTGTCAAAGTACAACAAGAAACATGAGACGGGCACTGAGACGGGCAGAGGGACGTCTGGAGGTGCACGAACACAGAGATCAGAGAGCCTACTCCGAAAATACAGGCGAGGCACAATCACAGGAAGTACAAACAGAAAAACAGGCAAGAACCACGAGTAACAACGAATCAAAGAATATCACTTAAACCTTTATCCTGTTCTCCTTCTCTCACCCAACCTAACAAACAGCACATCTGCATAAGTCAGTCATTATGCAAATGTGGTGTTTATAAGGTTGGAAACCTGCAGTCAGCTGGATGACGACGAAACGTGGCTCCCACTGATAAACACAATCAACCTTTTGGGTGTTTACCCAAAGTTTTCATCAAACTGTGACTTCTTTGTTTGTCCATTAATATCAGCCTTTCAGGGCTGTTTCAATAAAAATCCAAAAACATGACAAATCCAAAAGACGGGGTGCAAGAAGAAAATCCAAAATAGGCCCTGAGGATAAAACAGGCTGACGGCAACAGGGGGGCAAAAGACAGACAGGAAGTCAAACACACAAAGGAAAGAGGAAATGGCTGAAACAGGGACATGAACAATAGTGCGCTGCCATACTACCAATTTTCAATCAGTCCAATACCAAGTACTGGGCCAGTACATGATACCGATACTTTTACCCCATAAAGGCAGCTTGTGTAGGGGAAAGGAGTGTGTCGTGATTTGTGGGATAAATGTCCACATTCTGTACATATTTTAATGACTACTGTGATTTTCACTTTACACAATAAAGAGTTAATACAATAAAACACCTTTCAGCTTTTATTGTGAAACTCTGGCTCAGCTTCTGTAGTTTAAATGTGCTGCAAGCTGTAAATAAAAGAGCACAGAAAGGTTCACACACGTTTTGATACTATCGATACCAGCATCGATCAGATACCGATACCAGTGTTACCAGTATCGATCAGACACCGATACCAGTGTTACCAGCATCGATCAGATACCGATACCAGTGTTACCAGTATCGATCAGACACCGATACCAGTGTTACCAGCATCGATCAGATACCGATACCAGTGTTACCAGCATCGATCAGACACCGATACCAGTGTTACCAGCATCGATCAGACACAGATACCAGTGTTACCAGCATCGATCAGACACCGATACCAG
>VURO01047615.1:5000-10784 GCA_015108175.1 Pelvicachromis taeniatus | reverse complement strand
AGTCAGAGCCATAACTTCAGGATAAGGATTGGCTCTAAGGGCTGGGTCGGTCGGGCGGCGGTGCGCGGCCCACTTTGCGGGGCTCTTCCGAGGCTGGTGGAGCAGTCGCTCCGTTGCCCTTCACCTGCAAGGCGGGCCGTGCACCGCCGCAACTAGCAACTAGCCCGCTAGCGCTACTAGCCGGTGTAGTAGCGCTGGCTAGCGCTACTAGCCCGCTAGCGCTACTAGCCCGCTAGCGCACCTGCGGCTTTTAGTCTGGTGCGGCTAATGTATGAACAAAATAGGATTTTTTCATAATTTCAAGTTGTGCGGCTAATATTCAGGTGCGCTTTGTAGTCCGGAAAATACGGTACTGATTTAATTGTCAGTCAGGATATGAACAAAATACTGTATATTATTAGAGGTCGTACAAATGTTAGAACTAACTGTTTTGTTACATGTCCTTGAAAACAGAACTGTATGTTTTCGAACACACAGTTCTTAGAAAGCTGTATTCTAAAATAGGTCCAGTTTTTGTTGCATTTTTGAGTGTTTGGTTCGGTTTTTGGTAACATGACATTGTGACTGCACATCAAACAGTGTTGCCTGCCTTTACTTTGTGGAGAACCTGTTGAACCGCTTGAGGCACTGGGAAACTTCTTCTGAAATTCATCACTGAAAGCCTGCAGACACAGAACGAGAGCGATTACTTCTACTGAAGCTCACAAAACCTGAAAATAAATAACACAACAAAACAAGTTGATTGACTACCCAGATAAGAAGAAGAAGAAGAAAGCATTTGTATAGCGCTTTTCTTAGTCATTAAGGACCCCAAAGTGCTTTACACTACATTCAGTCATTCACACACTGGTGATGGCAAGCTACATTGTAGCCACAGCTGCCCTGGGGCGCACTGACAGAGGCGAGGCTGCCGGACACAGGCGCCACCACCTCTGACCATCACCAGTAGAAACATGGGGTTAGTATCTTGCCCAAGGATACTTGGCATGTAGACTGGAGGAGCCTGGGCTCGAACCACCGACCTTCCGGTGCGGAGGTGACCCGCTCTACCACCTGAGCTACAGCCACCAAAAGATAGCTATAACTCTTTATTGTCATTGCACAGTCATACATAGTATAATAGTACAATGAAATTTGAGAACTGTCTCACGGCGGCACTACATACCACACAACACAACACAGTAACTTAAGTAATAGAAAGAAAAATAAGCGTTTGTTTACTAGAGGCTGTCTCCAAAAGTAGGCCCTATTGTAACGATAATAGGAGACATGAGTGTGTTCATTTGTCTGCTTACTTGAGTCAGCATGGTTAATCTTACTAACAGACATTTTGATGAGTTAAATTCCAGCATTTTATTTGTTTACTTTTTGTTACTAGGAAACAATTTTTTTTTTTTTTTTTTAAATTCAACCTTTATTTATACAAGTAGTCCCCCCCAAAAGAAGAAGAACAGTATAAAAATCTCTTGGATAAATATCGGAGTATATGGATGCAGTATGCCAGGCTTTCTGCCATTAGCTGATAATATGGTCCCCATATGGTCACTTCTACCCCCAACGAAGGAAACAAAAGAAAAATAGTGCTGATGTCGGGAGATTTCATTGGTTGTAAACGCTGATGGTTGATTTTGATTGGCACTTAGAATGCGTTGCTTCGAAGCTTGTTATTTTTTCTTACCTGGATAGTTTGTGTATCACCTGGGTAAAGTACGATTACAACCTTCTTCAGGTGCTTGGGGTGTTTCTTTTTGCTAAACTCTAAGATTTTATCCAACATCAAAGAGGCTACGACATCTTTTGGGAAACCCAGGTTTCCAGCACCAATGGCTGATAAGGATATGGAGGTTACATTATTATCCTCGGCCTTGTACAAGCAGTCCTTAAAGATTCCCCTCAAAATCTGTAAGACAGTTATATATAAAGACATTCATCATCAACGTTAGATCAGACAGGCTTTTTAACCTCATACCTCACCTTATAGTCGAAGGTACTTTACCTTTTCAGATGTGGCTTGATCCTTATAGTGAGGTGCAATGGCATGAAAGACTTTTTTGCTTTTTAGTTGGCAGCCCTCAGTAACAATGATCTCGCCATCATTTCCAGTAGCACTCTGTGCAGCTACTAACTGCTGGAGTTTGGGCCCAGCTGCACGCAGGATGGCTTGTGAAACTGCACCTCTGCTGAGGTCAAGGTCTGAGGTCACAGTATTCACAATCACCTCCGTCTAAAATGGTTAACACACCGTTAGTACATATTTATCATATCACACACACTTAACCCCTGAAATTCATTCAACATCAAGAGACTCCACAGAGTCAACGCTACACAGTCATGAAGTCTTTGCTTCCTGTACTGGACAATTTGCCTCTTAAATGATTTACTTATTATTCACTTTGATTAGGTATAACAGCCAAAAGCTGAATTACCGTGGAAGCCTCGAGGTTTCCCTTTGTAAGAATGATGTCCAGGCCTTCTTTGGTCTGCACACGACTCAAGTACGGGTCAGATCCAGTAGGCTGTGATACTGATTGCAAGGAAGCAGTGGGATGAGGAGCTTGTTGAGAATGAATGACACCGGCGCTTCCAAACTCCTGCCTGACAGCAGCCACCATATCCTGAGCTGCAATGTCATCATTGTTCACGAAATGGATCTTCTGCAAGGTAATGTCATCAAACTTCTCATCGCAATACTCCTTCACTGCTTTAGCGATGACGAGTTCACACTGGTTGAGGGGAAAGCAGCTCCTTCCTCTGCCAATAGATGGAAGAGCTACCGAGACACAACCGTGGTTTTCAGCGGCTTCCAAACTTCCTTTAACAGCTTTGTTCAACTGAGCTGAAGCTTGTTGAGCCTTTTCATACTTGGGTCCCACGGCATGGATGACATTTTGACAACGTAGCATTCCTCCTGCATTCGTTATGACACAGTCCCCTGGCTTGAGTTGCCCCTTTGTTTTTTTAATTTTGTAAAATTCATCTTGTAACTGAGGGCCGGCAGCCTTCGAAAGTGCTGCTGCGAGACCACTACTGTGTTTCAGGTCTCGATTAAATGGACTCACAACTGCCTGCACTGGGTAGCTGCACATATCCGCCTTGCAAACAGCTATTTCCACTCCTTCAGGTGTCGTAAGCTGGTATAAAGGTGTTGGTACTTGTTTAAGGTTGTCTTGTCCACCACCCGGCTTATCAGCCAGTTGGATCAGGCAACCAGTATCATGTTTGATTGTGGAAACATACTGCGCTTCATTTTCCTGGAAGAGCTTCTTCACCCCAGGCTTGCAGACATTGAGACTGTCAAAGACTACCGCAGAGACGGCACCTTCAACCACAGTCTTGCAATGTGTCACATTCACTCTGGATCCACTCAGACAGATGGCCTCATTTCTGTAAGACACTCTCACCTTGTCTTTCACTTTCTCCATCCACGATGTGTTCAAGTGTTTCAAGTATTCAGTGACAGCATTATCTTTGACCACAACCGTTTCTTCAACGTGAGCATTCTGTGTTAAGAAGACACCGAGCTGATGCTGAACTTTCATGACGCCATCCTTGTAGCCTGACACCACCACTTGTTGAGCACTTGTGTTGACCCGAGTTCTGCATGGCTTACTGTTAGCCTGCTCTAAGTGACTGACCAGCTGCTGCCACTCTGGCATCTTCAGGACATTACTGTCTTCCACATTAATGTACTTAGATGTTAACAGCTGTCCTAGATGGTCCTGAGCATGAGTCAGATCTCTGTCAGAAACAGCGAGGAGCTGCACCCTGTTTCCACCGATTTCAAATGCTGCGTTTATTTGATGAGCTGTGAGCAGAGCCACTGTAAGCTCCTCTTGTTGCTCATTCTTCAACAGCTCAAGAACATTTTTATCTACTTCCAGAATCTGTCGCTTCAATGCAAGTACTGCATCGACTACAACTTTGCTTGCTGCATTGATCTCTTCCGCTAAGCCAGTTATTTTCAGATTAGAACTCTGTGGTGACACTTGGAGCTCTGGATACACAAGTAGAAGCTTGTCCATGAGGCCATCTTCACACAGGAGATGGAAAACTGATGACGTCACTTTGATCGCTTCAGTTTTACTCGATTTCTCCCGTTGGCTCTTTCTTGCAATCTTGTTAATAATTTCCGAAAGAGATTTCTCCAGTTTGTTGACATCACTAACAAGACCAGCCACCGATAAAGCACCACTGTCTTTATCGGGTACTGCAATCACATTTTCATTCAGTAACATCGCTCTGATCTTTTTCTCGGACTCCTTCCATGCATCTGAATCTGGAATCTGGAACTTCAGGGATTTGAAGTTTGACACGGATTGTGCGAAGGCTGACTTGACAGTATCAGGCCATTCTTTGATGATGGCTTTGGCATCCTTTTGCTTTAGTAAAGAAGATACAGGACTCAAGGTCACAGTAGTTTGGCCAAGGTTCACGGTGCAGGAGTGTTTTTCCATTTCACTACAAATGGTCTCTGCTGCTGATTTATTCTGAGCCAGGTATCTCAGGACAGCACTGTCAATGGGCTGTGAGACGTCAGCAGGAAGCTTTAGTGAAGGCTTGTCTTTGCCGTAGAGGGCCCGTCCCAGGGATTCATAAAAAGGGTAAACTCTGATCTCTTGATTCTTTATGGAATGCTTCTTCTTCCTGAAGATTTTTTGAACAGCTGGAAAACAAGAATGTAACATATGATTATTCACACATATTATTGTTGTACCTTTGCAGTAACATACATGATGCAGTGTAAATGAATTACCTCGATGATCTTTAAATGTAACGACAGCAGACTGTTCCGCTTTATTCAGTAAGACCTCTTCCACATCCGCACCTTCACATTCAAAGTAAAGCTGAAGATGTTCTTCACTAAAGTGTAGAACGTCATCAACTAGAACTTTCTTTGTGACTTCGAGAGGCTGAACAGAAAAGCTCTTCCTGGTGAACATTTTGTTTTGGGAGCATTTTGCCACAAACTCGGTATTTTCTGTGAAATAGAGAAAAAAAAAAAAGGTTTTTAATTGAAACTTCTGCAGGACAAATGTTCTTTGTTCAATTAATGAGTACACCCATTTTTCAGGATCAAGTATCAACACATTTATGATCAGCGAGGTGAGATTGTGGGATGGTCGTATATGGCATATGTCTCTGTTTTTGCTGGCATGAATGACACTAGCAGTAGTCTGTGCTGCTTTGCTGCCTGTGCGTTAGTGGCTCAGGAAACTTGACTCGTTGTAGTTTAGCTCAGGCAAATAAAATGGCCACATTGTCCTGGAACGTTCCTTTATTACATTGGTGACATATTTTTATGTTGTTTTATGTTAATGATTGTTGGAACCGGTTATGCAAGACAGATTTCAGCTAAACTTTATATTATCTTATCATAAGTAAGATACCTTTTCCACTGTGGAAAGTCACCACAGCAGAGGAGATGTCAGGAAAGAACTCCAACGTGAAGTCATGAGACTTTGTGATGTTTTCCACCAGCATCTCCAAGAACTCCTGGTTGGTATTATCACCAATATTCCCTAAAACGGCCGAGGTGGAACATGGCTCTTCATCTGCTGTATCATCGTCCTCGCCTTCTGTTTCTCTTTGAACTTTGGCTGTAGGGGTGCTTTTATCAGCAGCCGGCTGTTTGTCTGCAGCAACATCTGCTATTAAAGAAAAATGTAGGCCAAGTGTAACAAACATATACATTTTTTTATAGTGCAAGACTAAAAACACTTTTAAGTACTTATTTCGGGTTTTACGGAAGACGAGAACGGCCGTATCCGTTAATAATATTTTTCT
>VURO01047612.1:0-20133 GCA_015108175.1 Pelvicachromis taeniatus | reverse complement strand
AATAACAATTAATGTTGTTCATCAGACTAGTGTCATCTCACTTTGGTAATGTAAATATAATATGTCCAATATTAGTTATTATGTGTGCCTATGCGAAGCAAGGCCACATATTAATCTTCCCCGGCCATTCATTTGAATGACATTCCATTATTTATTATTCTCCTTCTTCTGCCTGAAATTTTAAAGCGTAACTCACCCCACAGCTTTGAGCCATGCTTCACATATGTCATTTAATGTCCTGCAACTCGGTCGGGAATAGTGTGCTATGACTTTTGGTAATTATTACTGTTATACTTTTTAAATTATTCATATTTTTACTATCATTGCTATGCAGCTGTGATCCGTTGCTATGCAGTGAGCTTAGAGCGGCTCACTCTAGGTTTCACAATCTTCAAAGAAATCAAGATCAAAGGCAGCCTACACTGATTGGCAGTAGCATAGGCACACATAAAATTTCTTCTGAAATTTTCGCGCTCTAGTTATATTATTATTATGACAGCAGTGAACTTGAACTCTGTGTCAAACACTGAGCTTCAGTAAAGATTCAAGTTAGTTATTTATATTTCCATCACTTGTCTCTTATATGTAAGAGACAAATATTGGTCAGTTATAATGTTGGCTTTATTAAATGTGTCTGAACGCTTACATATATGTGTGAAAAGAACATGTATGAGTTGTGATAAGTGTTTGTGATAAATGAAGAGTAGACTGATTTATGAAATATTCCTTTATTGGTGAGAAAATCATAAGTATTTTAAGTCATACAGAATAGATGTGAGAGCCTTTAACAGGCTGACTTCTACTAAATGGGTCAAACTGGGCACAAAGTATACAAACACATAACATCCTTATAGAATATGATGGAACACTATAGATCAACTTAGCTCCAAATATATAAAGCATAGAAACATTTACAGCAATATGACCTTCGTGGTCTACGTGGGCTGGGTCCTTCGAAGACCGAGAAGGCCGGAAGTGCGAGGCTGTGAAATGGGACGGTCTAGCCTTCAGATTTGCGTCACCAGCTGTCTCGGTGGAGTTGAATAAACCCAGCCGTCTGCTCCTTGCTCTCTAAATTCTAACAAGACACTGGAGTAAATTCTCCACCATCTCACGCTTCTGTTTAATCAGTTTTCTGTTTGACGTTTATTTAGCTGAGTGAAAACAAAACGATTTACTCAGGACATCACATATTTGCAAAAGTGCTCCGACGTTTTCAGAGACGTCGGTTACCCACCGGCTCGATCGCGGACCGCGGGGGGTCTGAAAATAATGTACCGGGAGTCCGCTGTTTTCACCGGCTCTAGTGACCCTTGACCTCCCACTCAGCGATCGGGCTGGTGGGTAACAGACGTCTCACAAAACGTCGGAGCACTTTTGCAAATATGTGATGTCTTGATTAACTGAGCAGATATTTGAAGTTTACACAGCTACATTCTCGCCTGAAAATATCTTAAAAGTTTATTTTGTGACTAGAAAGAGTAATCAGAGTAATATTAAAATGGAGTAGCTGCCACCATTGTTGGAAACTGGAATTGGCCGGGCCGCGCTATGAATTCTGGGATATGTTGGGCCACGAAGGATACAACATATCCCAGAATTCTTCTTTCCCCCTTCAAATATGGGGGAAAGAAGGACGCATTTGTCAGCTGCATTTGAAGGAGTCTACGAATTGGGACAGCCTTCGTTGCGTCGTTGTGACGTAATTGGTCCACAAATGCGGCCGCCGAAGGATGCGGTCTAGGTTTTGGGACACAGCCTTTGTCTCCCTGGTCTCTGTGTTAACTTACTTGTCTTGAGTTTAGTCGGGGTGTTTCCCGTTTTACTTTGAAGGTCATGTATTCTGTTTTGCTTCCTCCCAGTCTCCTCTCATGTGTTCCCGTGTTTCCTCGTTTCCCTCTGTGCTTTACTTTTCCATGTGTCCCTGTTGCAACACACCTGAATACAATTAGTAGGTCATTAGCAAGACTGCATGCTGAGGTGGCAACCCCCAACCCTACTCAAATAAATTTAAGTGTTTAAGTGTTTGGAAAAATTGACTTCTAAAATTACTTTCATTGCACCGTGTTCATTCACTCATGAGCTGCTGTAACATGAATCAAATGGCTGAATTGCCACCACAGCATGCAGCTCTACACAGTCTTGCTAATGAGCTACTAAGTGAATTCAGGTGTGTTGCAACAGGGACACATGGAAAAGCTGCAGGACAGCGGCCCTCGAGGAATTTGAGACCCCTGCTCTAAAGTGTGGCTGTGTCTCAATATACATACTTGTGTGTACTTGCGTTCTCGCGGACTTGTTATACGTCATCGGAGACAAGTACTGTCCCAATTCAAAGCACGGATTTCGCGAGACCAGCCCGGTCATGTTCACATGACCTGTGACATCATCGAGTACGCTGGCGTTCCAATTGCACAAATCGCGGGTCCGTACTCGCGTTCTCGGCAAGTCCGGTCTTGCCGAGAACGCGAGTACGGACCCGCGTACTTGCAATTAGATAGCTAGCCGGGGTTCAAGGCTCAGTATAGCCGGTGAGAACACCGGACTCCCGGCAAAACGTTTTCAAACCCACCGCCGTCTTTTGCTACTCATGTTAAATAGATAACTTAAAAATGTTATTGTTGGCTTTTTTTTTTTGTACTTTATTTGTTCCTGAGTAAATTGGTTTGGCTGAGATTAAAGTTATAGTTTTCACACAGCTGAATAAACATCAAGCAGACGAGATGGTGAGACGGTCGAGAATATACTCCGGTGTCCTGTTATATTTTAGATAGCAAGGAGCAGACGGCTGAGTTTATTAAACTTCACAGAAACAATCTGCAGATTTCATTCTGCAGATTTCAAACTATCATCTTGTCTTTATTTTTAGTTAGCACATACCTTAAACACTCACATCTGTAAGCTGATGATAGCAGATGCATGCTGGTGCAATAAGCTGTACATTTTACATCCAATGGATGCATGATCTGATTAGTTGACTAATTGCAAAAATAATCGGTGACTAGTCAACTATCAAAATAATTGTTTGTGGCAGCCCTAGTCAGTACCCGTGTGTACACCTGTGTGTGCATACCTGTGTGCATGAGCGTGCTTGTATTATTCAAAAGGTTTCTTCATGTAATTTTCTGCTGGAGGATGTGGGGAGCCATAGCCCCGCCCCCCAGGGCATGGAGGAGATCCAAGCCCCAGACATCCAGAGGCCCCCAGAGCACGAGAGCTCAAGGAGGACCATCAGAGGGGCACCGCACCAGCTTCCTGGTAGGAGCTAAGAAGAGCCCCAGTCATGGGGTCACCCAGCAGCCAAGGCGCAGAAGCCACAGGGGGCTGCAGTGACGTTCCCGCAGGCTCCACTGGCAGTCAGCCGCGCCAGAGCAAACCGAGCCCCAGGCCCAGAGGCCCAACCTGGAAGGGGCCCGACCGAGCCACAGATGCCAGGTACTGCCAAGCAGCCACCAGGAGTGAGCCGGTACATACCTGAGCGCCCAGCCCCGGATGCCCCGGAATCAGCCACTGGCAGGGAGTGTGGCGGCAGGAGAGATGTCCCCATTGAGGTGGAGTCTAAGACCCGACCTGACACATAGACACAGACAAACGGGCACACACAGACACAAACATGTATTACTCTGCACTTGCCTAACATGGAGACAACCAGGAATGGACACTGTACACACACTCACAATCCCCCAGCATACTCTATACCCCAGGTACCCTCGCCCCCAGACCCAGGATATGTTTCCCTTTTTCCCGGGGTGGAGACAAGCAGACCGCCTCCAGTCCTGCAGCAGCCCAGCATCCCCGACCAAACAGCCGACTGCTCCTCCCGGCCCCCCCACCCTGATGGTGAACAGAGAACAGGGGTGTGCGAAGACCCCATACCTATCTCCGCCCGCTCATATGTGGTGTTGCTGTGTGCTGTTCTAAAGTGCATTTAAAACATGGGAGGGGCATGGTGCTTTCTGCCAGAGAGCAACAGGTGTCAGTACGGCCCCTTCCGAGAACCCTTAATGTCTACTTGCATTTAAAAGTGAGAGGTGGGCACTCGCACCACAGGTGAGGTTTAGTACTCAGACCATCCTCTGGACGCCGTATATCATGCCCACCTCCAAGGCCCTATATGTATGTTTTGTGAGAGTTTGAGTAATGTGGATGTCTAGGTTGTGGAATAAAATTGAGGCGCGGGTGGCCAGAAGGGGATGCACCCGGGTGACATACCTGCACCCCAAGGCCCTGTATGTTTGGGTTGGTGTGATGGAGTGGGAAGAGGGAGGCAGTTCGATACTCACTAGCTTTTTCCCAGTAAAGGTTTTAGTGGTGATCACAGGAACAGCACTGCTGTTTTGGATGCTGGCAAAACGTTTCCTTTCACTCTGTCCAAGGTCACCATCTCTATAATGGCTTTACATCTTTGCTCTTTGCCGTGTGTGTGTGTAGAGCGACTCCACATTAAACTATAACAACATCATCATCAGCTATTGTGTTATCAGTCTTTTCTTTGAAAAACTGGGGGCTGCATGGGCTTAATGTTGTCATACTGTTTATTCATGTGCCTCCTACTAGATATTTTACTATTGGAGGTCTATTTTTAGTTGCAAATGTGGGTGAAACACTTGCGTTTACTTGGTAACAACTGAGTGTTATAGAGCTGTGTTTTAAATGAAGCATGAAAGCAAAATATTTGTGTTGAGGATTTTTTATAATAGAGTTATTCGAATTCAGTGAATTGTTGCAGCCTAATCTCAACCTTGCCAGATGTTGTCACAAAACGTCACAGGTTTTTTTTGTTTGTTTGTTTCTTAAACCTACTAGTTAAAGTGAGCTAAAGGTACATGTGGTTTAATTGGTTTAATTGTGTTTTTAAAATGAAAACTGACCAAAACTAGCTCAGCTCTAAGGTTCTCTGACACTGCTTTCAGAAGATATAAATGCCCAGTTAACGCTAACAATATCTACCCATTTATGCAATGTAGCATGTCCCAATCCTAAATTGCATATTATTTCATTGTGTGAATATTTTAATGATTTTAATTAAATGATAAAACTTCTCAATAAATTTAGGTGATTCTACCAGCATAGATAATAAGTTTGTGTTACCTTCTTGATAGAAAACCATGCATCTATATTTCTGTCCTGACAAGCAAAATAATGTTTGGAATTGTTTTTGTGACTTGTTTTGTGTTATTTCCCTTTATCAAGGGAAATCTAATAGTATAATGGTTTCTTGTAAAAATGTTATTCAAGGATAATTAGAATTTGGCCGGGAATTTTCAGTTACTGTAACTGCCACATTATCCAGTGTTAAATTGGTATGTATCTTACCTTTCAGACCTGATCACCTAAGCTGTCATGTCAAGCACGTCCATTCCTCAGAAAGGCCGTTTAAGTGCCAAGTAACGGTAAGAGTCATGACTGGCTCTCTTGCCTGCATAATGCTTTCATGTTTATTTTAAGTTTATTTTGGTCATATGTCTTCAGCACAGGCCAATAAAGGGCAGTTTTGGTTAATTCAATTCAATTTTATTTATATAGCGCCAAATCACAACAACATTCGCCTCAAGGCGCTTTACATTGTAAGGTAGACCCTACAATAAGTAAGGTAGACCCTACAATGGTTAGAGATCAGCTGCCTCTCAGAAACTGTTAATTTCCATTTTGTATCATGTCTTATGGTTGCTCTGTATATCAAAATAACTGAGTTCCCGGCGCTTCACATATGCATTTTCTGTAATGCCTTGAAGTAGCTGATAGTCCATGGTTTTTGGCAAAACCTACATTCCTGATCAGTCATGCTGCTCGTGAAACTGACATGAACAATCTTGAGGTTGATCACAGAAAATAGCAACAAGTGCAACACAAGCTGCAGTACTTTTCGTGAGTGTCCTTTTTGCACTGTTTTTTTTTTTTTCTCAATGAAGTTGAACTACAATACAAGTTGAAAAAGAAAAATTGATTCCCTGATTTCTCCTTTTGCTCAGGCTTGTACATCTGCTTTTGCTACCAAAGACCGCCTCCGATCTCACATGATCAGACATGAAGGCAAAGTGACCTGCAACATCTGTGGCAAAATGCTAAGTGCTGCCTACATCACAAGTCACCTCAAGACACATGGGCAAGCTAGCTTCAACAGCCCATGTAACAATAAAGGTAGGCACATATCTCCTTCCCTTATTTGGTCACTTTTCATTTGTAATAATACCGCTGCAGTAATGATTACAGATGTGGAGCAATTAGATGGACACCGTGTCTCCACTTTCTCCCATTGTACAAAATGAAGCCAAAATTACCTTTTTGTGTGGGCTGCCATATTGCTTTTTTGGAGCTTAAGTATGAACAGTAGTGGAGTTGCTGTGTCACACTCCAACCCAAACACCCCCTGCATGTGACTGCAAACAAACCCACCTACACTTTTTGCATAGCACAGCTGCTCCAATTTTGAGGATATCTGCTGATAGGTTTACCACAACTGACTGTTCATTAACTGAAGGTAAATACAACCATGTTGCTATAATTTTAAAAAGACAAAGCTTAACATCTTATAGTTCTACAAAATCTAACATCACTCTTTAGCTCCTATTGTTAATGTGTTAGCTAGATTAGCCTTTAGTGTATGCAGTGTGTTCAGAATCAGAAAGGGTTTTATTTCCAAATGTTGAGCAGATTTACAACATCAGGAAATTGCTGGGGTACTTAGTGCGAAACATACTATAAGACAATACTTAAATAAACATAGAATAACATTTTTTCTTATAAAGTGCCAAGCACATAGATATGTACATGAGTGCAGGTGATGACCAGTGCAAAGTGGAACAGGAGCAGAGAACACAAAACTTATGCTTATTGTTCATGAGTCCAACAGCAGAGAGGAAGAAACTGTTCCTATGGTGAGAGGTTCTGGTCCGAATGGACCGGAGCCTCCTGCCTGAGGGGAGAGGGTCAAACAGACTGTGTCCAGGGTGAGAAGGGTCAGCTGTAATCCGAGCTGCACGCCCCAGTGTCCTGGAGGTGTACAGGTCCTGCAGAGATGGAAGTCTGCAGCCAATCACCTTCTCAGCAGTGCGCACAACATGCTGCAGTCTCTGTTTATCCCTGGTGGTGGCTCCAGTGTACCACACAGTGATGGAGGAGGTGAGGATGGACTCGATGATTGCAGTGTAGAATTGCACCATCGTCCGTGTTGGCAGATTGAATTTCTTCAGCTGCCTCAGGAAGAACATCCTCTGCTGGGCTTTCTTTATGACGGAGGTGATGGTGGGCTCCCACTTGAGGTCCTGGTGATGGTGGTACCCAAGAAGCGGAATGAGTCCACAGTGGTTTGATGAGGGTGTCAGTCAGGATGATGGGGGTGGAGGGTTGGGGGGCGCGGGGCTGTGTGCCTCCTAAAGTCCACAATAATCTCCACTGTCTTCTGGGCGTTCAGCACCAGGTTGTTGCGGTTGCATCAGGACAGCAGACGTTCTTGTCTTGTTACGTCTTATGATTAAGCCCAGCTGTGTTCCCTCCTGTTTCCCATTCCCTCGTTACTGCCTCGTGTATCTAAGTCATGTGTTTTTCTTTGCTCTTTGGTGTTGTGTACACCCTTGCTGTGGTGTGTTTCCCTTGTGCTCCTGTTTGGATTCCTCCATGTTGTGAGTCCTGTGTTTGAGTCCTACATCCTGCCTGCTCTGACAAAAATCAGGGGTTCTGCATCTTGGGTTGCATGCACCATGAGCTCACTACATGCACTTAACCTGATTGTGTGATAGAAGACATTTCTAAACTGTCCACATGACTAATTTTAAGTTGACAAATTAAAATATGAGTCTTAAACTCATGTCAGCCTTTCAGAAAAATCTACATTTTACATGAACTCTTCAGCTTATGAGACATTTTTTATTTGAACTAGTGACATCTCTTGAATCCTAGATAACTGACATATTGAATACTTTTCATCTGAATGTGATCTACTGTAAATACTGAAGATTGTGTATCCTGTATTTCAGCTGAAGGAGACTTTGCACCATTCTGTGAACACAGACTCATCAGAATAAGAGGTAAGATTCAGTTGCAGAGCTTAGAAACTTGTGAAACCTAGACAACATCTTTTTTTTGTTTAGTTAACGTGCTTTCTGCAAACTAGTGGACCACTAAAAAATCATCACCTTGGATGTTCTTTTGTAATAATGTTTATGCCTTCCTATTTTACAGGTGTCAGGAACATTGTGTGAGACACACCTATGTTTTGTCAATATTCCATCCTTTCAAAGCCTTATTGTTTGTGATGTGCAGTTTGAGTGTTTACTTAGTATTTCTGTAATTTTTTGAGACATGTCTATTTTAGTGTTTGTGTCAGCATAATGGACTTGCTAACAAGACACCCAAAGAAAAGAAAGTGAAATAGCATAGCATACCAAGTTTTACAAGAATGTTTTTGTTTTTTTTTAAGATAAAGCATATCAATGTAAATATGACTTAATTCAGCAAATATAGTATGTTTGGTAAGTTCTAACTTTAATTATATTAAAACAATATACCCTGGAAAAGTGAAACACATTTGTGTGATTTGTGCAATCTGAGTCTTCTTCTTCTTCTTCTTCTTCTTCTTCTTCTTTTTTGTGTGCAATTTCAGACTGGAGTAGGATATTCGTATTTGCTCATTCCCCTTTGGAAACTGAATTTCCCAGAGGAACCCACCCGAGTGATTAATAAAGTTCTATTTAATCTCTAATCTGCCAAATGCTGGAGTACAGTCCTGAATAAAGCGTTTTTGGTTTTGCTAAAGGATCAAGAGCAGGGCAATGCCAAGATGTTTAAAGGGACGGGTGCTCAAAGTCAAAAAGGGGCACATAGAACCAGGCTGACCAACAACAACCCACATTCATCAAGAATCTAATAGTCACATTATATCTATATTGTATTACTAACCCTGGGGAAATTTGCGTAAATTAACTGAAGCTAACACCTCCTGCTGAGATTTCCACAGGCCTTCTGCTCCATTGTTCTCCTGCTATTGCTGTGCAAACACCTCCCGTCCCTCCAACCAGGAGAGATCCAGAAACAAAGTCCCTGCAGCTGACCCCTCACACTCACTGTAGTGAATCAATCCCTGTCACTACATTGTGTGCCTGTCCATAAAGCTATATCCACAGTGTTGTACATATATTTATATATCCATCCATACATACATACTTTTCAATACACCTGTCTATATTTATGTCTCCAGATTGTTTGTATAGTGCGCTGTTTATACTGTAATCTTGGTACAGTTTTTATTTTTGCTGCTTTTGTCTTGCGCTGTCCACTTTTCTGTAATGACAATGCAGATTTTCCACTTGTGGGACTAACAAAAAACAGGGCATGGTATGAATTTAACAAAAAAGAACGCTTAGACACTGCTAGCATAAGGCTAGCAGGCTTTTGATGGGGCTCCCACACAAACACAAGGCAGAAGATGAAGCATCGCCAAATATGCTTCCAAACCAACTTTCCCTTTGGCTTCACCTGCACAACGGTGGGTAATGAAGAGGTCACAGTGTGTTGTGTGTCTTAAAATGACAAAAGCTTATGACAGTTTCAAGCCTAACAAGCTAAGACGCCACTTGGAGACAAAACATCCAGAGCTCAAGTTTTTGTCTGAAAAACCAAACTTTTTCAGACAAAAACTTCAGAATAGTCGTGCTCAACAGTGTCTGTTTACTAAAGCTGCATGTGCTGCTCAGCTCCTATAAAGTTACTTACTATCACAGTGTAAAAACAGGAATTAATACTTCCTACACTATGGATATGATTTCAATTATTAATGATGAAACAGCAGTCAGCAAACTACAGGCCATTCCTCTGTTCAATAATACCACTGGCAGGCGCATTTATGATATGTCAAAGGACAAAGATGGGGCAACTTAATGATAAGGTGTGTGACAGCCACTTTTCTCTGCAGATGGATGAAGCCACTGACAGTAACAAAGACTGCTTACTGATAACGTCAGATTCATTGATGGAGATGAGATGAGGGAGGAATTGCTTTTCTGCAAACAAGTTCCTGGCAGAGCCACTGCAGAAGAGCTGTTTAAAATGGGCTCCGACCACACGGCCACTGTATCACAGAGAGTCCCGATAGCCTGTGTGCAGTTGGTGTAGTTGTTGGTGTGTCGGGCTGGCAGCGGGGAAGCTGCGGCCGTGTTTGTACAGCAACCGGGCAAAAATGATAAATAAAAGCACGCAAATGTCAGTGGGTCTGCTGTGATATTCCACAAAGACCTCGCTCCACATCCAGAAAAATCCTGAAGCCAGCCAAATACTGCACAGTTGATTATTTCTCACTGAATTAATTTATTAATATATTTCAGTAATGACACAATTTTAATCACGAAATGTACTACTTATGACTAGCAGTGTATCAAAAGATTTATTAGAATTCACCATTCCCCGAGAGCATAAAGGCCTGATGTGAACTCAACTTAAACAGAACTTTGTTTAATGTGATGGATGTGCTTGGGCAGAGGCACACAGCTCTTCAATGTTTGGCTCAATTTGGGAAAGGCTGAGTCCTTAATTCGTCTTCCACACAAAGTCTTGTTCTGTATTTTGTTTTCATGTTTGTTAAAGCAGAAAATCCCCTTTTGCATAAGTCTGTGGCGGCGAAAGGCATCAGAGTCTTGACAGCGCGCTTAGCCAGCGCAGGCTGTTCAGTGCTCAGTCCCATCCAGAAAGCCGCCAGGGTCTTTTGAGCGTATTCAACTTTTAGAGATCTATCTGTGGCGATTTCAATTAGGCTCTCCTGGTCAGACGGTGATAACGGAGTAGGCACGGTGGTGAATGGGTGACGTATCCAATCATTGACCCGTCCGTCTCTGGGAAGTATCGGCGTAACCCCGCCGCCAGCTCCTCGAGGTGCATGTTACATTCGCGCTTTACACTGTTTGATAGTGTGAGATCACTTGAGCACAGAAAATCATGCAGCACAGGAAAGACTTCTGTGTTGTTTGTGTCCATGCAGTTCTTCCAAAGGTTTAACTTCTTTATCATGGCCTCAACTTTATCTTGAACATTGAATATGGTTGCAGAAATGCCTTGTAATCCGAGTTAGAGCTCATTCAGATGAGAAAATATATCACACAGATAAGCCAGGCAAGCAAGGTACGCTTCATCGTGCAAATGTTCAGACAGCTCAAAGGGATGGTTACTGAAGAAAACTTTAAGTTCACCCCTCAGCTCAAAGAAACGGGTCAGCATTTTCCCTGGATAGCCAGCGAATCTCTGCGTGGAGTAATAAAGTCTCATGCTCGCTGCCCATCTCATTACACAACGCAGCAAATAAGCGGGAGTTCAGCAGCCTGGCTTTCACAAAGTTAACCATTTTTACAGTGGTGTCCAAAACATGTTTCAGACGGACAGGTATTCCCTTTGCAGCAAGAGCCTCTCGGTGGACGCTACAGTGTACCCAAGAGGCATCTGGCGCAACTGCTTGCACATGCGAAACCACACCTCCGTGTCTCCCAATCATGGCCCATGCACCATCAATGCAGATGCCAACACATCTGTCCCACATGAGTCCCCATGTGTGTTCATAAATGTGTCCAGCTTTTGAAAAATATCTGCGGCAGTTGTCCTTTCTTCCAGCGGTTGACAGAACAGCATGTCTTCCTTGATAGTTCCTTCATGAATGTAGCGCACACATACGAGGAGATGCGCCAGGCCAGCCACAGCCGTGGACTCATCCAGCTGTATTGCATAAAATTCACTGTGGCATATGCGCTGAAGTAGCTGCTGTAAAACATTTTCTGACATTGCACCGACGCGCCATGAGACAGTATCGTTTGATGATGGTAAATGGACTGATTCTTATATAGCGCTTTTCTACTCTCCGGGAGTACTCAAAGCGTTGTACTCAAAAACAACACCCACATTCACCCAATCACACCCATTCATACAAGCACTTTTTGTATACTTTTTAGTGCTCTAACTAACATTCATACACATTCATACTCCGATGGATGCATCGGAGAGCAACTTGGGGTTAATATCCGATCAGTAGATGACCTGCTCTTCCACCTGAGCTACAACCACCCAATGGATGGAATGGACTGCATCATCTTTGTTGCCTTTTCCCCCCAACATTGTCCCTACCATATCTAAAGCAGCAGGGAGAACGAGGTCCTCCACAATAGTGTGGGGTTTGTTGGTTTTTGCCGCTCTGTAACTGACCATGTAAGATGCTTGTAGTCTGTTTTTACTGATAGCATCTGGCACTCGAATGCAGGTTTTACTTGTTGAAAGTGATTTCAGCTGTTGCTCAAAATATTCTCTTGGTTTATTTTTCAAATGGGGATGATTTGTCTCCAAATGTCTGCGCAATAGTGAAGGTTTCATTGAGCTGTGAGACAATACTTTTGCACAGTTAAACACATTGTGGTCGGGAAAATCCAACATTTATACACGTGAATCCCAGCGAAATATAATTGTCATCATATTTGCGCTTCTTTGACGAGGTTGTGTTACAGGTGACATGCTTTCTCCCACTTTGACCCTTCATCACTGTCTCCAGCTATGCTAGCCACTTGACTAGTAACCACAGATTCAGCCGTGCTAGCATCCCAATCTGAAGAACACATTGTTGTTGAACAATCACCTGTGCGGTCACTGGCAAATGCATCTTCAGACACGAGCTGATTGGTTGTAGTAGCCGGTGTTTCGGTGGTAGGGCATTTTTTTCTTAACTATTTGTCCATTTCAGTGCTGCACTGACTGCGTGGAGGCAACTTCGCCTGTCAGGTGTCTGTCAATTGGGCAAGTCACGCCCATGTATTTTGTCAGTGCAATTTTTTTGCTGAACACCAGAGGGTGGTATATAGTCATGTATTTAATAGCCACATCAAACTGTATTAGCGCAAATTTGGGCTTTTTGAATTTGTGATCCCCACTCCAACCCCGACCCTTGCGTACCCCCTACAGCCACTTGCGTACCTCCAGGGGTACGCGTACCCTAGTTTGGGAACCACTGCTTTGGAGGATCTTGAGACTGTCGAATCCAAAATTGTTTGCTTCAGCCAAAAACAACAACATGAAATTTCACAATGTAGTTTGAGTCATCATAAGAGACCTCCATGATGTGATGCAGGTGGCAGAAAGCAGGTAAAACCACTGAACATGAAACATATGTTTGACCTCCAAGAAGCTCAGTCACAAACCTGTAGTAGACAGTTCAAGAAAGCCATTATTAAATCAACAAAATAACTGCCAACTACAGAGCATTTTGAAGAAACAATAACAATAAGTTAAAAAAATAGTTTTATTTACCTGCATGGCTCAAGGACAGTCACCAGCTTTTGGAGTTTTACCAGCTCTGATGGAGTTAAAATGACTATCTTGTGCTTTTGTTTGTCTAAAGCATCAAAAACAGCCTCTTGATTCTTTAGTAGACAAGAAACCATATCCAACATTGAAATCCAGCGTGTGGAAACATCATGTACGAGTGGCTCTTCTGTTGCCCCAGTCTTGTTTGCTCCTCGTGGAGTTCCTCCATATTAGCAGGATTGTCTGTAATGCATCTAATTTTGCTTTTCAGTGTCATCAAGCTGTTGAATTTGACTTGAAATAGACTTTCAGCACGGCAGTTGAAAAGTTGGATCATCTGATGTTAACCGACGCACATTTTCTAACCTCCTAACTTCTACCACTGATAGTGGTCTACAGTTCAGAGCGATCCATTTTGCGAGAGAATTTGTAAGTTTGTCCAATGCTGACTTACTAATTTTGGGTCATTTCACCAAGTTTGGGACTGCTAGCGCTAACTGTGGGAGCTGCAACATGTTTTGCATTTAGATGGAACCGTAAGTGTTGAAGTGAAGTGTTCGGCGGTACACAAGTCTATTTTTGCACAGTTTGCACAAAACCACACTTTTATTAAGGCTTCCATCAGGCAGTTTTTTGAAATGAAATTTACCTCCGATCAGTTCTAGTAATGCGCTTTCTTCTTTTTCTTTGTAGCTCTGATGTTTGCATCAGTGTAATTGGTATACCAGGAAATCGTGCATTGACAAAAGTTTCCCTTTGCCTGGAATGCAAAGGGAGATTAGATGCTTTATTTTTTTTTTTACGTGTTACCTTTTCAGATTAATTAATCGCAATTAACGCGTTAAATTCCCACCCCTATTAGAAGCTTAAGAGGTTAAAATTATATATTTAAATGATCCAAATGAGGTCTGATTAAATATGCACTAAATTGCAGACATGTTTGAAAGAGAAAGTTTAAAATATGACTGAATGAAAATAAACCAGAATCTAAGTATTGATCAGTACATGGAGAAAAAAACAGTTATTATAAAGTGATAAGAACATAAACTTTATGAAAAACTTTTCTTACCTGAACAGATGTGTTCTTTAAATCTTTAAAAGGCCTGTTGTACCTACACATATCTAGAACATATTCAACATATCCACTGGGCCTTCAGCACTATCCCACAGTTCAACTCTCTACAGACCACTTCAGCATTTTTTAAGTCCCAGCCATCATCACACACCCAGGAGAAACTGTCAGAGTAAAAGTTATTGCCATAGACTTCAACTCATCCAGAGCACCGAGTGGACACAGATCCAAATAATCAGATCAAAACTATCAGGAAAAAGACAATATGAACTATATCGCAAAAATGCCCTTAAACTGAAAATAAATCTAAGTATGACAGGTTAGAACAGACTGAGCTGCAGAAGGTGAAGGCGAGGCCAAGAGATAGGCAGCTATGGGAAAATTAAAACATAGAATATGGTCACAAAAACTACTGTAAGAAATGTTGTTGTAAAGTGATAATGGTGTCGGGATACTTACTTAGTTACTCATACTGTCTCTACAAAAAATAAAAGCATTAAACATTATGGAAAATCAGTTTTACCAAGGATCAAGAAGTGAAGCGCTCTCTTCTCTCTGCTCTCCATGACTGAGAAGAAAGGCTGCTACTTCATGTCATTTATCAGAACAGAAACCTGAACTAAAACCTGTGGTGCACAAAAACACCTCACACTGGTTACCCTTCTGAAACACTTCTCCTTTTGATTTCTTTCTTTGTTTTTTCTTACATGTAGTAAAAGAGCACGAATACTGAACAACTCTGAACTTTAGAGTACCTAAAACAAACTGCAGCATTCAAACAACACATTCATCAGGTCTGCTCTTAAAATGAACACAAATATGTCCCTTTTTATCGAGTGGACTTATTTTATATACATCTGTCTGCATGCATTAATATATTAACATCTTAACTTCTAAAATAAATGCTAAAATGAAAGTTACACAATAACAGAGCTTGAATTTAAGGTGCAGTTAGTATAAATTTTTTTATATAGATTTTTCTTATCAATGACTCAAATGAATTTCTCTGCAGCAAGTCTGCAATCCTGAGACGTCCTCCTAAGAGTTTTTCACATAATGTCTTATGTCATTTTACGTCAGACGGTCCTGATCTGCTAGGATCACCAGAAGGGACTGAACCATCCAACTCCCGACCAACAACCTGCCTCAGCACAACACGGAAGCACTTGTCAGGCATCATAGTGACTAAGTTGAACACACACAGCTCAACGCATGAGCAGGGCTCTGAAGGGAATTAGATAAACATCAGAAGGGCAACAAACCACCTATTGGTAGATAGAGCAGTCACTGGATTTGAGACGGACCAACCTGTTCACTGCCTGGAATGACTACAAGAAAGCATTAACACAAGGATCCATGTGTTAATGTGCTTAACACATGGATCCTGGCACTGCTAAAACTGTACAAGAGCAACAGGACACCAAATGAACGGAACACAGAGCAGGAGGAGATCATTACAGAGAACAGTGGGAGAAACTGGCAATATTAACGCAAGAGGGAATCAAGGCTGAGAGAGCAGACCTCCTGTCTCAGTAACTTTGATTACTATCACCTCTGTCTCATTACCCAGCTGTTTTCACTTTCCCTTTATTCCCCTCTTGTGTATAAACAGTGCTGTCTTCACTTTTAGTGTTCGTCTCAGTGTTTGTTCACCTGCCTTCATAATCTTTGGGCTGTGTCAACAAACTTAGTAAAGGTGGGTTTCGACTTTTACCCGTCTGTTTCCACTTCCTGCATTTGGTTGGTATTCTGCAGTTCATTGCACATGAAGCACAACAGATTGACAGTCTGTGTGAAACAACAAACTTACTCAGAAGCAAAGAACAAAAAACCTGCTGTACTGTGCAAATGTTTCAGGCACTAAGCTCATAGTGGAGATCCTTGAAAATAATTAAGAATAAGAATACCTTTATTTGTCCCACAATGGGGAAATTGCATATTCCATCAAGAGTTTATATTTATCAGTGATGAATATTCAGAGATGCAGGAAGCGTTAAATGTACAGCAGTGAAACTCATTACTGATACATTTTCATGTGGGCTGATGTACCGAGACACAATTTCTTGGCGGTGGAGTGTTTCCAGAGGACAACTCCAATCTTTTGCAGGTAGGGGTCCTCCAATCAGACAAGCAATGATTTTGCTGCCTGTTCTGCTTCCACATCCAGCAGTTTCTCTGCAGGTGATACTGGACTGTTCCAGAGCAGGAATCATGCGGGCTGATACCTGGAGTCTGAAAACATGCTCTATCATTACATTCGGAGAATCTGTCTATCATAGAGAGAATTACTTTTTTTTTTTTCATTTGAAGGAGGTAGGCCAGTGATGAATGAGAATAAAATGGGAACAATGTCTATGAGGGGTCAGAGCAGTTATAAAAGACCAGAATGTAGCTGAGAGCTGCTTTTACTACAGACACCGATAGTGCAGGCTGAAATATATTATCTGGCTTCTTTTCTAAAGATGTCCAATAAAAGTAAAGCTCTAGTTTAGTTATTGTCCTGCTCACCGGTCAGGTGAGGAGGGACATATATGCTGTGATGGGCTGTTTCCAGTGTCTGGTTCTGTCTGCATGGCTTGTTGGATAGCGTTTTATCTCCCAGGAGAGGGCACCAGTGATACTGTGGGATGGGAGGTTCAATTGCTGCATCTTTGGGGGCAAACTGGAAGGACAGAGCATCTGATTTGATCTGAGCTTGGAAACTAAAATCTCTCAATTCAAATCCTACTTTTTTTTTTTTTTACAAACAAACACATACTTTTGCTAGTATTTTACAATTACCAATGTCATGTTGATATAGTGATCATATCAAAAGTGTTTACACGTTATTTTTTTTGCGTGTGTGTGTTTATGTTTGTGTATGTGTCTGTAGAAAAGCCCAAAAAGGGGATCTAGTGCATTACTTGTGAGAAGAGCTTGCAAATGAGCAGCATAAAGACCCAAACTGATGAGGTATGTAGAACATCTGAAAAGAGTTGGGTTGTAACAGACCACAAGAAAACTAGAATGGAGCAGGCGGCATGTGCAGAAAGACCTTCACCATAGAAAGACTCCAGGTGGAAAACTCCTTGTTCTACCTGCCATTTAAAGAAGAAACAAACTGTTCTCTCACACCTGCATGATGATATGGAACATGTTGGGCTGGAGAGAGTCCTTAGCCTAGCTAGAGAACATTTATACTGGCCTTTTATGAAGAGAAAGGTTTGAGGAGTAAATCAGCAACTGGATATTTCTGCTGCATAAAGGGGGGAAAAAAAGCCAGCATCACATGACAGAAAACCTATAGGAAGTATTACATCAAACGGACACCTACAGCTCATATGAATTGACTCATTCCAACGTGAGACCAGCCAGGGTGGCTATGATACATATGTCTGCATATGTATCTATCTACATTTACATATCTCGTCATATTTACTTAACCTTGAATTTCTCCATGATCCAGCTGCTGAATGCGGTCTGTACACTCAAAATCCTGTAAGTTTCTTGTGTTAACAAACAGCTGAATAATCTGAATGGGCCCTAAGACATATGAATGTCATTAGCTTCTTTCACACAAGTGATCCTCACCTCATCTTTATTGTTAATGCTATAACTGAACTGGTGTTGGTCTTTTTCAGGGCCTGTCTCGTCCTTACTTGTTGTCTAACTAGAGTAAATACAGTTTCTACTTTGTTTAAGCCAGTCCTGAGTCTTCTTTGTGGTATCTTTTCATTTCAGATGTTTTTAGTTGGTGAAAGATCTGAACTGCAGGCAGGTCAGTTCAGCATCCAGGCTCTTCTGTGATGAAGCCATGCTGTTGTAATATCTTCAGGTCAACAATGACTTCCTGAAATATGCAGAGCTTTACCTAAAAAAGAAATCACCTGAATGGAAACACATTGATCTTAAACCTGTGTGTAACTTTCAGGGCCAAAGTGCCTTTCCAGATGCACAAGCTGCCAATCCCAGAGGCACAAATTTACCTTCAACCCATCAGACATGCAGAACTTGGAACGATGGATGGTTCCTGAGCACATGCAGTGGCATGACAGGTTCTCAGAATACTTTGAGGTTGTATACTGTAGATGATGATACATTTAAAGTCTTCACCATTTTACATTGACAACATTTTTCCACAATTTGTAGATAGTTTGCAGTTTGCAGAATGGTGAACTTCTATTTTTACTCCTGGGAAACTCTGCCCCTCCCTTCTGGCATGTTTCACACTGTAATTCATTTGGACATGCACTCTACTGCAACAATTGAGAAAGCATTTGTCATATTTATTTAATTTTATGAATATTTTTATACAACTACTGTCAATTTCTCTCATTTTCTTCATGTTGTATTTGACCAACAATCCCTCAGAGTGGCACATTTAGGGCCCAGAGCCCAAAAAGTGACACATGGTGGTAAAAAAAACAAAAAAAACATCCTGGGTCTTGATCTGATGCAGCTTTTCTCTTCTTTAGCTTATTATTCAAATTATCTAATTCACCATAATATCTTGTAGTCTACATGTGTTTTGTGGACTTGGAGAAGGCATTCAACCATGTCCCTCAGGGTGTCCTGTGGGGGGTGCTCTGGGCGCCTCAAGGCGCTTTACCATGTAAAGCGCCTTGAGGCGACTGATGTTGTGATTTGGCGCTATATAAATAAAATTGAAATGAATTGAATTGAATTGGGAGTATGCTGTATCTGGCCTGAAGTACGGGCCATTCGATCCTTGTACAACTGTTGCAAGAGCTTGGTCCACATAGCCGGCAATAAGTCGGACTCGTTCCTGGCGGGTGATGGGCTCCACCAGGGCTGTCCTTTGTCATTGATTCTGTTCGTAATTTTTATGGACAGAATTTCTAGGCATAGCCAAGTGGCGAAAGGCTTTAACTTTGATAGTCTCAGAATCTCATCTCTGCTTTTCGCGGATGATGTGGTTCTGTTGGCTTCATCGGGTGATGGCCTCCAGCTTGCCTTGGAATGGTTCGCAGCAGAGAGTGAAGTGGTGGGAATGAGAATCAGCACCTCCAAATCTGAGGCCATGGTCCTCAGCCGGTAAAGGGTGGAGTGCCCACTCCGGGTCAGGGACGAGTTCTTTCCCAAAGTGGAAGAGTTTAAGTATCTAAAAGCGAAGCTCTCAATTTACCAGTCGATCTACATCCCTACCCTCACCTATGGTCACGAGCTGTGGGTAGTGACCGAAAGAACGAGATCGCGGATACAAGCGGTGGAAATGGGCTTCCTCCGAAGGGTGGCTGGACTCTCCCTTAGGAATAGGGTGAGAAGTTCGGCCATCCGGGAGGAGCTCAGAGTAGAGCCGCTGGAGAGGGAGGTCCGAGCTTCTCTGCTTGGGCTGCTGCCCCTGCGACCCGGCCCTGGATAAGCGGAAGAAGATGGATGGATGGACAAACTTAATCAGAAGCAAAAAAATTTCCAAAAATCATGACGTACTGTGCAAATTTTTCAAGCACTAAGATCAGAACGGGAATACTTCCAAAAATAATGTCATAAAGCCATCCATCCATCCATCCATCTTCTGCCGCTTATCCGGGGCCGGGTCGCGGGGGCAGCAGCCCAAGCAGAGAAGCCCAGACCTCCCTCTCCCCAGCCACCTCCTCCAGCTCATCCGGGGGAACACCAAGGCGTTCCCAGGCCAGCCGAGAGATATAATCTCTCCAGCGTGTCCTGGGTCTGCCCCGGGGCCTCTTCCCGGTGGGACATGCCCAGAACACCTCACCCTAGGAGGCATCCTTGTCAGATGCCCGAACCACCTCAACTGGCTCCTTTCGATGTGGAGGAGCACTGGCTCTACTCTG
>VURO01047609.1:0-20491 GCA_015108175.1 Pelvicachromis taeniatus | reverse complement strand
CTGTAGTGTCGTCTGCAAACTTCACAATGATGTTGGAGTTGCTAGTGGCCGTGCAGTCGTAGGTGTAGAGTGAGTACAGGAGAGGGCTCAGTACACACCCCTGTGGAGCACCAGTGTTCATTGTGACGGGGGATGAGGTGATACTGCCCAGTCTGACCACTTGGCGTCTGTCAGACAGGAAGTTAAGGATTCAGCTGCAGAGGGAGCTGCTCTGTCCTAGATCCTGAAGTTTCCTGTCCAGCTTCGAGGGAACGATGGTATTGAATGCTGAGCTGTAATCTACAAACAGCATTCTCACATACGTGTCTCTCTACTCCAGGTGTGAGAGGGCAGTGTGTAGTGTCAGAGCTATGACATCATCAGTGGACCTGTTGTGGTGGTATGCGAATTGTAGAGGGTCCAGTGAGTCGGGTAGTGCAGAGCAAATGAAGTCCCTGACCAGCTTCTTGAAGCATTTGCTCATGATGAGGGTCAGGGCTACAGGTCACCAGCTGTTCAATGAGGAGATGGTGGAGGATTTGGGTACAGAGACGATGGTGGCCATTTTGAAGCAGGCTGGGACTACAGACAGAGAGAGGGAAAGGTTGAAGATGTGTGTAAACACTCCAGCCAGCTGAGCCGCACATGACTTGAGGATGCGGCCGGGAATCCCGGCGCTTTGCGTGCGTTCACCTTCCTGAAGCACTTCTGCACATCCTCCTCAGACACAGTGTGTCACAGTGACGTCATCCGCGGTGCGCACACTGTCTGGTCTCAGGGTGTTCGCTGTGTCGAATCTAGCGTAGAATAAATTTAGATCCTCACACAGAGAGGCCAAGGTCTGCGGTATGCTGGTTTTCCCTATAAAGTCTGTGACTGTGTTTAGTCCCTGCCACATACTCCGAGGGTTGTCAAACTGTTGCTCCACCCTATCCCTGTACTCATGTTTGGCTGCTTTGATTGTCTTCCGGAGTTGGTAATGTGCATGTTTATAGTCCGATGTGTTCGCGGAGGCAAAAGCGGTGCTCCGTGCCGTGCGAACACCTCTGTTGATCCAGGGTTTTTAATTTGGGAAGGATTTAACTGTTCTGGATGGGATGACATCTTCCATGCGTTTTCTGATAAATCTGATAAATCCGCAGACGTGAAACATTTCCCAGTCCCTGTGATCAGTCCCGCAGCGTAGACTCCAATTGATCCGAACAACGGTGCACCGCCCTCAGGGTTGGAGCTTCCTGTTTCAGCTTCTGCCTGTAGACGGGCAGGAGCAGGATGGAGCGGTGATCTGATTGGCCGCATGGGGCGCGGGGGAGGGCTTTGTATGCATGAAAGAGGTGTAGCAGTGGTCAAGTAGCCGGTCTCCACAAGTGTTGAAATGGATTTGATTTCAAAAGTTTTCAAAAGTACCGGTGCATTCATCTTTATGGTGTAATTATTTTTATGTGTAGTTGTTTTTTTCCCTGTATAATAATAATATTCAACATTACTATCAATACATTTTTCAAAAAAATGCCTCTCTGTGCGAAATGGGTTTAAAAACATAAACAACTTTGGGATACTGTTTGTCTATGATTTGGACAGCAGAGCACGCGCTCCTGACGCAGGGGAAACAAATTCTGTCGGGGATGCCTACCTTGGCACCAAGGTAGGCATAGAAAATATGCTTCATCATATTTTCTCATCATATTTTCTCATCATATTTTCTAGTCTTTTGCTTAGAAGGAATTTGGTTGCAAACATATTTAGGGATGCTTCATCTTCTACTTTGCAGGTGTCTCGTCAAAAACTTGTCCGTTATGCTAGCAGTGTCCAATCATAGACACTGAGAGCTCTCTACCCCCACATATAAAACATTGGTTCTTTCCCCCAGTTTAAATCTCAACTCAAAACCCATCTGTTCAAATCTGCATATTCACTGTGAACCTATTGTTACTTTATTTTATTTTGTGCTTTTTGTTTTTATTGTTCTTCATTTTGTCTTTGTTCTATTCTGTGTTTTATTCTATTGTTAAGTGTCCTTGGGTGTCTTGAAAGGTGGTTTTAAAATAAAATGTATTATTATTATTATTATTATTATTATTGTTGTTGTTTTTGAGAGGTTGAAGAAAATGTCAATAATCTTTATGTCCTTTAAATAATTCTGCTGTAGTGTTATTTTAGATGCATCAAGTCTGAAAAGCAACTAAGAAATAAATGAAATCGGAAAGCAGCTCACAGGGAGAGGAACTTTTCTCTGCTGGTAATCATAACTCATTTTTTAAATAATACATTCAAAGAATACATGATATGAATAGTGGAACTGTTGACTAAAAAAAATAGAAATGGGCTGAGTCCAAGGTGCAACTTTGGAAAAGATACAAGAGCATATTATTACTACTGTTGTTTTGTGAAAATGTCATAGTGAGTGTAGGGGAAACTTGCACAGGAAGGAAAACTAATATTGCAATAGCTCTTAAAGGTTAGGTTATATTCAACATTGGGCATAGCTACCATTTATAAAGGTTAAAACACTTACATTACAAACTAACATGAGCGCCACAGTCAAGGTACACTGATAGCAAAAATAGCCACAAAAACATTAAAAAACCTTTGGAATTAATCCTTTAGGGATTCAGACAAACAATAAAATACACAGTAACAGTCTGCATGGTGTTTACTTTTCACAGGACTACCAAGAGTCCTGTGAAATGTCATGTCCTTTTTTTCCACATGACTTTGTTGCAAAGAAAACAATAACATGCCTCAGGACAACCAAAAGGCTCTATTACACACTAACTATTTACTCATTTAATTCAAATTACTTGTAGCAGTGTTCAAATTCATTGCTATAAGTGCAACATTTTCCTGCTATCCAAATGTGGAGCTATGTTTGGATGTTAGTGTTAGTATTTTGGTGGCAGTGTGGGTTTTTCAGATGAGAAGGTTAAGCACTAGGTTATCAGCCAATGTCAGCAAGCTGTATCCAAAAACTGCATGGGTGCACAGATAATAATAATGATTTTGTTTCTCTCCTGCATATGGATGGATCACTGCATAGATAGTAACATTTTTATCGACACAACAAACAAACAAAAACATCTAGAGTTTGAAGGTATTGTTGAATAGTTGAGCTTTTTAAAAGGGTCCGGTGATGGAGCATTGTGGAGCTCAGATAGAAGAGAATTCCAGAGGGTGGTGGCTGACACACTGAAATGTCTTTTTGCAAGTATATGGAGGTTAGTGCAAGGGATAGAAAGTAAACCCCTGGCTGGGGGAGTGGCTTGGTTGAGTCACAGAAACTTCAGTGGATTTTGTCAAATCTTTTAAGGTTGTCACAGTAGAATCTCAAACTCAGTACCGATACCGAGGAAATTACTTGATACTTGATATAATTTTCAATACTATGGAGACGTTTAAGCCCATCCTAAAATAACATAAATAATCGAAGAAGTTATATCTCGAAAATGTTAACTTGTTAAATTTCAACCAATTTCACCAATTATAGGTTTTAACAAGTATTGAAGGTGAAGTTTAAGTGTTTTTAGAACTCCACGGCGTCATGAAACACCTGGCCCACCTCCATCAGCGGACACTCCTGCCTCAGGAGTGGCTGCCCACACTTCCAGCAGTCCTGCCCTGGCATATTTGGTGCTCAGTGTGGCTCAGATACAATGCTGGTCGCTTCCAGGCCCTGAGGAGGCAAAGTAGAGGATCACCTTGTCATTCACTCCACACAGGTTATCCTTCGTGAGGAGGATCTCTAAGGCTCCACTCTAAGGCTTCCAGGATTGCTGGTCTACGGCAGGCCCTACACAAACTGGACTACCTTTGCCAGCATGTGTGCCTGCCCCTCTGAAGGCCCGGGCTGCAGTCACCTAGCCGCTGCATTGTATAGCCGTCGGGCCCACATGAACGGCCCCTCCATCCCTGCCATCCGACTACCCCGGAACTGCCGGCTGTGATCCTCCAGGGAGAGGCCCAAATGATCCAGCACCCCGCGGCAGATGTCCTCATGGCCTCAGAGCCTCTCCCGACAGCAGTGTCATCACCCTCCCCCATGCAGTGCATTGTTACCACTAGTGGACAGCGGTGGCACAGCGGCCCCAACCAGTGTCTCCAGTACTTGTGTCTGTCACTGAGCCTGTCCAGCTGTTCCTTTTACACTGCCGCCTGCTCATGCTCATGTCGCTCTTTTTGCCTTTCTATTACATGTTCTTTAGCTTACAGGTAACTGTTGCCATTAACTATACACCAACAGTGTATTTATTTATTTTGCAATTTTTTATTTATTTTTTGAAGATAGCCCTTTACACAACCACTAAGTGTGACAAAAGTCACTAAACTTACATAAACTACAAGCTACACATTCTACCTTCATACATATGACACCATAAAAGGAAAAACAAAACTAATCAGATAAACAACAAAAAGAAACAGAAGAACATAAAATAAAGATAAAAAAAATAAAGGAGGGGGGAATAACTATGTGCAACTCCCTCCACACATTACTCACACTCACAGGTATATGTTACATGTAAATTAGAAAGTATTTGTTCAATATCAAGCAATAAACATATTCCCAAATGGACTGCAGAGGGCCACCAAACGGGCCACGTCTTTATTAGCAAGAAATAATAAACAACAATGGGGACAAAGGGTCCCCTTGTCTACACCCTCGATTTATATTTATGGTTTTTGAGAGATTATTATTAGTCAAAATTTGTGCATATGGTTCCTTATAAAACAATATTTTCCAATTACAAAAATTCTCTCCCAGACCAAAGCGCACCAAACAAATAAGGCCATTCCACTCTGTCAAATGCTTTTTCTGCATCAAGTGAAAGTAAAGCAGTGTCTCAAGCTCCCCCTTTTGGTCATAAAGAATGTTCAAAATCCTTCTGACATTGTGGAATCCTTGTCTGCCCCAAATGAATCCATTTCGATCCCTCCCTATTATCTTAGGGATAATAGGGAGGGATAATATTTTGTAAAATCTTGGCTAAAATTTTACAAAATATTTTCAAATCTGCATTAAGCAGACTGATGGGTCTCCAGTTTTCACATTTATTGTGTGGTTTGCCAGCCTTCGGCAGCCTTAGAGTTACTAATGCTCCTCTCAAGGACTGTGGTAGGATGCCCTTTCAAAAGGACTCTGTAAACATTTCTGAGATTGGAATCAATAATTTATATTTAAATTTTTTATAAACTTCAATTGGGAGGCCATCAGGTCCGGGAGTCTTTCCTGATTTAATACTATCAATTGCCGCCGATAGCGCCTCGACTGAGATATCTTTCTCCAAAATAGCCCTAAGGTTTTCGGGTATATTGGGTATATTTATCTTATCCAAAAAATTTTTTACTTCTCAGTAGTCATTATTTGTTTCTGAACTGTAAAGTCCATCATAGTATTTCCTGAAGGAGTCACAATAATTTCTCCTTGCTCATTTTGCAGTGAGGTGATAGCCCTTTCACTCTGAAGCTGCTTGAGACGCCATGCCAGAACTTTCCCCGGTTTTTCGCCCTGATCATAAAAGGACTGTTTAAGTAGCAGCAGATCAGACATAGCTTTTGAGGCAGATAGTTCATTATATTGAGCTCTAAGTAGCAACAAATTTTGGTGTATTTCTGGGGACCTTGTTTGATAGTATTAATTTTCTAAGTCTACTGCTGAACAAGCTGCTCAGTGTTCCTACTGTCGCATGCAGGGGGTGGGAGGTGTTGTCCATGATGGATGTTAGCTTAGACAACATCCTCTCCTCCCCAACCTGCTCGATGGACTTCAGCGGACAGTCCAGGACAGAGCGGGCCCTATTGACCAGTTTGTTGAGTTTCCCCCTGTCCCTCTTTGCCATCCCACCACTCCAGCAGACCATAGCATAAAAGATGGCAGACGCCACCACAGTGTCATAAAATGTCCTGAGGGGAGTCCTGTTAATCCCAAAGGATCTCAGCCGCCGTAGCAGGTAGAGACGGCTCAGACGGCTCAGACCCTTTTTGTACAGAGCCTTTGTGTTCGTGGACCAGTCCACCACCAGCTCGATCACCAGCTCCTTCGTCTTGCTGGCATTGATGCGAAGATGGTTCTGTTCACACCAGCTGACGAAGTCATTGATGACCCCCCCGTATTCCAGTTCGTTCCTCTCCGACACCCGACCCACAATGGCGGTGTCGTCTGAGAACTTCTGGAGATGGCAAGTGTCTGTGTTATAGCAGAAGTCCGCAGTGTACAGGGTGAAGAGGAAAGGGGCGAGTACTGTTCCTTGTGGGGCCCCCGTGCTGCACGGGGGGTCATCCACCCCAATGTTTGGCTGGTAGGCAAACTGCAGCAGGACTAGGTCTCTCCCGACTAGACGACAAAGGTGGTGTATGATCCTCTCCATGGTCTTCATCAGGTTTGAAGTCAGTGCAACCGGCCTGAAGTGGTTTGGCTCCTTGGGGTGCGTTGTCTTTGGGACCGGCACCACACAGGAGGACTTCCACAGAATGGGGACCCTCTTTCCAGACTGAAACTGAGGTTGCAGATGTGCGTGATAACCTCACAGAGCTGATCTGCACAGTCCCTCAAAAGTCTGGAGCTGATTCCATCCGGACCTGTGGCCTTCCTGGTCTTCATCCTCCTCAGCTGACTCCGCCCCTGTTCAGTTTGATGGAGAGGCTGCAGCGTGGGGTGTGGGTAGGTGACTCCTGATGACTGGCCTGGGGGAAGGAGGCAGTAGAGTCGTTGAAGGGAAAGGAAAAGGAAAAAGGAGGCAGGTGAGGTGCATCTGATGTCCTCAGTGCCATCAGGGGTTGCAGAGAGGTGTGAAGGATGTGTGGAGAGCTCTGCTGGATGGGGGAGGGTAGGGCTTCTGAATCAAACCTGTTAAAAAAACTGGTTTAACCTATTAGCCCAAACCTGGTCTCCAGACTCGGGACCCCCTCTGCTCACTGTGCTTCTCCCAGTGATGGTGTTCAGTCCTTTCCACACACCTCTGGTGTTGCTCAGCTGGAGCTGCTTCTCCAGCTTCCTCCCGTAGCTGTCCTTTCCCCTCCTTATCTCTCTCCTTAGCTCCTTCTGGACTCTCCTCGTTTCCTCTCTGTCTCCAGATCTGAAAGCCCTCCTTTTCTGCTCCAGCAGAGTCCTCAGATCTGGAGTCAGCCATTGCTTGTTGTTGGAGTAACCCCGTACTTTCCTGGTCAGTACAGTGTTATTCACGCAGAAATTGATATAGTCTGTCATGCAGGTAGTTAGACTGTCGATATCCTCCTCATGTGGGCTCCATAGCACCTCCCTGTCTGTAGTTTGGAAGCAGACTTTAAGTGCCATGCTCGCCTCTTCAGACCATTCTCTCACATACCTTGTGGTGGGGGGTTGATTACACACCAGAGGTATGTATGAGGGAACCAGATGGACCAGGTTATGGTCTGAGCGACCCAGTGGGGGGAGGGGTGATGATCTGTATGCATCCTTAGTTTTTGCATACAGTAAGTCCAGTGTTTTGTTTTCTCTGGTGAAACAATCCACATACTGGGTGAATGTAGGGAGAGTTGAGCACAAGGAAACATCATTAAAATCCCCAGAGATGAAAAGTATATATTAGTATAGTATATATAGTATTAGTATATTAGTATATAAGTACAACTGAACAGGGATAACCTGAAGAGTGAGATTATAAATGTACCAGGAAAAGTTACTGTACAAAATGAGTAATTGAACAAAGGAGGAAAGAGTGTTTTCCATATACTTAAAAAAAACGTCTATATTGTTTGCAAAACTTCTTTCTGCACATCGAACCCAGCCTTACAATATATTTGAAAATATTAATAGTCACTTATTAAAAAAAATTGCCTCTTGATTCAGCTCTTTTTAAATATATTGATTATAGGTGTATTGGACCGCATTATTAAACTTTCTTTAGTCTTTACATCTCTCAGCTGACAGTTCTCTTATTAAAATGGCATTCTGTAAGTTGTTATATACAAATGAAGTGACGCTACAGTTGCTGTGAGTTGCAAGTTTATAGCAAATCATGATCTGATGAGGAAATGAGACAGTCATTGGTAGTTGTATAGTGTCAGCATTACTGAGAAAACAGTGTTTGCTATCATAATGTATTTTTTTCAGTTTTTATTTTTATTATTAGGAAACAATTTGCTCTCTGGGTGTTTTTTTTCTTATTTTTTACCAGGCCTGGGGTGCTTTTTCAAAGCCTTTATTTTGTATTTAGTGGTAGGCAGAACAAAATTCCATCATGCATACAAATTTTGGTTGAACATAAAAAGCAAAAAGGAAATCAAGAACATAACATGACATTTGCATGGAGACAGTGGAATGAAGATAACAAATCAAAAGACTTGGGATGCACTATAGATTTTCAAAAAACGTATAGATAATCAATGATATTTACCTAAAATACATATATACATATGCTATAATCATTATTGTAGAGTTATTGTCTCTTCCCTTTTGCTCTCCTTTTTACACAATAGTTTTAATATGCAATCACAGAAAAGGGGATCAAGCAAGGTGCAGCAAGTATTGCTGTAACAGGTGGTAAAAAATTTTCTAGATTAACTAAAATAGCATGCGTTACCAACTCCCCTTCACCCTCAGAACAAAGAGGATTTGATAGAGAGATGGGCTGGCGAATTCAACTGCAGAGTACCGAACTGAAGAGATGCTTTGCACATGTGTGGGAGAGAAATATAAGGATTGGATGTTGTTCTTTCTTTGTAACCACAACAGAAAGTGTATCCTGGCAACTTCAAACCTGTGCAACAAAAGGTCAATGCTGGACACAGGAGTGATTCACCACCATGCATTTTAAATAAATCATCCCAGTGATACTGTATAGTTACCGGCCATATTGAGTTACCAGCAACAGAAGGCAATAGCTGTCATTATCAGCATGTTTTTCATCTTTTCATCAACAGCAACAAATAGCTATTCTTTTCCAAATCAAGTATTAGCTTGCTTTTTTCCTTTTTTTAATTCTTAAAAAACTGAGCAGTGTTTCATTAGCCACTGTGAAACTGGTGTATACAGTGTGGGAAATAATTATTTGATCCCCTGCTGCATTGGGCTCACTTACAAAGGGAGCCTATCCCAGCTGTCCTGGGGCGAGAGGCAGGGTACACCCTAGACAGGTCACCAGTCTGTCGCAGGTCTACCACAGGGCTAACACATTGACACAGACAACCATTGCACTCACATTCACACCTATGGGCAATTTAGAGTTTCCAATTAACCTAAACCCACTAACTGCATGTCTTTGGACTGTGGGAGGATCAATCACGATACTGATTTTCAACAGTGTATGTGTTTAAAGCAAATCCATCCACAGAATCAATTTCTTGCATTCCAACCTCTCTCTATCCACCATATTCAAGACCAAAGAGCTGTCAAAGTATGTCAGCAAGAAGCTTTGTGACAAGGTGACAACTGCCGCCCTAAGTCTGAAGTCCCATTCAAGTTTTTGGCTCATGAGTGAGGGTGATAATGAAAACCTACACAGAAGGAGCTTGCTAATTATCTGAAGCCAGTTGGGACCACAGTCGTAAGACTACCATTAGTAATAATGATAGATTGAAATCATTTGCCTTCTTGAGCAAGAAGAAGCCACATTTACAGACCCCTCTTAAATTTGCCAGTGAACATCTAAATGATTCAGAGAAGTCTTTGGAGTAAAATGGTTTGGAGGAGGTTTTTGTAAATTGGGGCCAAATTCCTTCCTGAGATGTTCTCAAACTTTGTAAAATGGTAACTACAAGAAATTTATTACAGTAGTAATGTGCTTGCCAACAAGGCTTTCTCCACTAAGTACTAAGTCATGTTTTTCATTTGCTATTTTTTTCAGATACTCCGTCTCTCTCTATTAAAATGAAACTACCATGAAAATTAGAGACTGGTCATGTCTTTATAAGTACGCAAATATACAAATAATTATTTTACCACACAATATCCATAAACTCTTTTGAGGGAATTTGTCATTCTTTGAACTAACACGTTCAGCTGATACAGACCCTAAGATTCCATGTGTGCTTAGTGAGAAATGCCATGTATTGAAAAGTAAGACACACTGGATTTCAGCTGTGTGGGCCAGTTATAAAACAATATGGTTTTTTTTTTAGTTTTCTTTTGTTTTTATGGTACATTTTAAACCATAATCATAAATGTCATAAATAATCAAATATATAAATACTGTAATAATAATATAATGCATCTTGGAGACTGGACTCTTAGCGTTGTTAAATCAGAGAACTGGAGCAGTAAATACCTGTAATTCTCCACTCCTCAGAAAATGTCCTGCCACATGCTGCAGATTATCATGTGCAAGTATTATAAAAGTGATTTGCAGGACAGTGCCTCGAATTAAAATAAATGCACATTTCCACAAGTAATTACACTAAAATAGGGACATGCCACTTATCCGTCCATTTATATTAAAATAATTGTTACAGTGGGACCCGTTTATTGTCATTCAAGCAAATAAAACAACAACATATACAGTGTGTAAATAAATGGTAAATTGTTTTTTGTTGCCTTGGAAAAATCTCCCAGCAAATAATATTTTTATGCTTTCAAAATGTTGATAGCATTTTGTTAAATAAGGTAATTTGAATTTGGATTGGGTGGTTTACTGCTCATCTTGCACAAAATTGGTGAAACTGCAATAGATTGAATATAGACCATAAATAAATACAAATGATATTATTATGGACCAAAAAGTCAGGTTTCTGTGAAATGAGCAAGTGCTCTGGGCAGTACGATAGTTTGCAGTATGCAGGCACACCTGAATACATGCAACAAACAATGAAAAGTACAGTCCTTCTGTCTGAGAGGAATAATAAACACAGTGCATAAGAGCATTAAATAAGTTTTATGACAGATACCTCACAAAACTTATATCAGCATGGATTTGCCATCTCCTCTCATTGTTTTTATGAGGTGGAACATGTTCTGTTAAATACAATTTTATGTATTGTTTCTCCTCCTACTTGAATATCCTGCCTTATGTTTGTTTGCATCTTTTCCCTGTAGACCATCTGGAGTGGCTCCTAGCATTCTGATTTTAACAATGTGTGTCTAGACAATGTTCCCCATTATGAAAGACCTGCAAGTTGTCAATGGTCATGTTTTTTCTTCTCTCTGGGTGGTGGGAGAATGGGAGCTTTAGTCACTGCACCACATCTGAAATCCCGATAGGTGACCCACCATGGATTTTTCTGTCCCCCATTGATGTCTCAAAGGCTGCATTTCTCTTCTCACCATGAAAGCTAAACTAGAGAAGGGATGAGAAAAGCTACTGTCAGTCTAACCTGCATTTCTGCCCCGCAAATATGAGCGACACCAGGTGAAAGTGCCTATAATATTTTCCGTGTGGCTGACACGACCTCTCAAATTTCTCTCTTTGGAAAAAATGGTTCTCAAGTTAAAACAAAAGTCAATATGACTGTTTCTACAGACACTGAGATTAAGCACTTAGTCTAACACACACGGTTAGACATGGAAAAGTATTCTGATTCTGTAAGTTTTTTTCTTACAACTTAGTCTTTATAAATAAAATAGAATATGGAGTATGCAGACAACAATACACGTTGTTGCCTGCATCAGCAGTGTATTGTGTGTAATGATTTGCAGTACTCTTCAAAGTTGGCTATGGGACTCTAAAAAGAGGAAAAAATAGTTAATTAGTTATACACAAGATATAGGAATACAGACAGCCAGGAAAAAAGCATAGTTTAGAAAATGAATCAACAAAGCCGAGCTAAATTTATACCTCTAACAGTGAACAGCATTTCTGTGGAATCACGTATAACATTTTTCACTGATCACTTCCTTAACACCTGGGAATACAATATAATAGCACTGCCATCAGTTTTAACAAACCTTCTCCTCTCTTAGTTTTTGTTGACATTGTCAGTTAGATGATAAAATTAATTTATAATAAAAAAATATTATTGTTGTTATTGACCAGTGAGATTTGCAAAATATCAGTAAATAATAAAAACTACATTATAGTACCTAATGAAATGGCTGGTGAGTGCACACTTACAAGATTTGATCAAAACTGCAAACCCTTCTACGGTGTTAGCTGTAAAGTCACTTAAGCCTGACAACTTAGTGTTGGCTTTGGAAAAAACTATATTTAAGTTCAATTTACCTAAAAAGAAAGTGAACTTGTAACCGAGCTTTTCAGTGTATCACTTAGTTCTCAGCAGGTGGATATTGGTCATTGTCAGACATGAAAGCTCTTTAACAAGCAGATTAATGGACTATAGTTACATGAATGTTTGCCCATCCATCCATCATCTGCCGCTTATCCGGGGCCGGGTCGCGGGGGCAGCAGCCCAAGCAGAGAAGCCCAGACGTCCCTCTCCCCAGCCACCTCCTCCAGCTCATCCGGGGGAACACCAAGGCGTTTCCAGGCCAGCCGAGAGATATAATCCCGTGTCCTGGGTCTGCCCCAGCCTCCTCCCGGTGGGACATGCCCGGAACACCTCACCCAGGAGGCGTCCTTGTCAGTGCGGTTGGGTGCATTGTGAGTCGATGAATGTTTGTATTAAAACATTCATAATTTTATTCAGCTGTTGGTTCCAAGGTGGATAATTAACTATAAAGCTTTACTTGCATCAATTTTTCTGGCAACATTAATTAGACGTTTCTAAAAAGAAACGTCTAATTTCTTTTTCTACTTACAAAATGGCTACAGTGTATTTTTTCTTTCTAACTTGTTACTGTATGTGCAGTAGCTTAATCCAATTTGATATGAAAAATTAGGCACATCTTTAAAACAGGACAGTCATTAGTAATGATTACAGATTGATTAAAATTACTATGGCATAATTCAGTATGCATGGCTTCATCACAGAGTGACCTTCAGTATGTACTGACCTTTGACATGCATTTAAGTGGTTTCCAGTCCAGTCAGCACCTCCAAGCACCACAGTCCTCTGCCAGAAAACACTGGAATGCTCCCTCGAGGTTGGGAAAGAGAGGCTCCCCCAAGTGAGAGAACCCTGGAGTAAACCCAGAATCTGTTGAAGAGATTATGTATCCCAGCTGGCTTGCGAACACCTTAGGATACCCGAGGAATGACTGGAAAGTGTTGCTGGGGAGAATGATATCTGAAATAGCCTGCTTAGTCCGCTGCCACCACAACCCAAGTTTGGATAAGTGAATGAGGATAGATGAATAATAATGCTTTTTATTAAACAAACCACCGTAGTATTCACGGGACATGGTGTAGCTTAAATATTACAGAACTAATTAGTTAATTTCAAACCATATTCACCTGAAAATTAAATTAGCAATCAGCAGTGAAGTCTGGTGACAATCTGCACCTAAAAACCCTTTGATCAAGTATCAAATCTGAAATCGTCACAGCTTCAGGAAGTCTTCAAGTAATAGATATGTTGCTCACAGCTCCCACACACACAAATGCTGTCTCTTGTGCACAGAGAGATAACTGCTCCAGCAGCATACAGAGATATGAAGTTAATTAAACTGCCAATCCCAGTGAGAACAACCTGTACCTGGGTTAAAACAGAGACACTATAGAAGGTGAAGCATGTATACAAAACAGACACACACACGCACACGTGCACACACACAGACACACACACACTTGCTAAGAACAAATCATCCAACACATAGAAAGATGAGGATCTACCATCACATTTACTCTTCATCTTCATTCTGTGTACCAGTCATGAACAGCTGCATAATTCACACAGATAAGTAAAAGAACTTCCTTATTTAACCTTTGACCCTAAAGCAAGTAATAGATTTCAGGTATGGAAGGTGAAAAAAAAAATCAATGCTTATATTAAACCCTGCAAGCAAATAACACTAGTCTATCAAAATGTCAGCGTAGAAACAATGAAACAGTGCCAGCTTTCATGGCACATATTGACAAATGCAGCTGGTGATGTGTGGACAAAAACGTGATAGAGCAGTGCTGGTATTAACTCGGGAGATATTCTCTGGTGGCTCATTCAGTAACCGTGTTTTTCCAAATGCTGCTTCTCAGTGGAGCACACTGAACAAGAAGAGAAGCAAAATATGCACAAGCAATACAAAGGGGAATCCAAATTTTCACCCCCAAATGTGATCTGCTTTTGTTGAAATGAAATCAGTGTGATCGCTCTATTTCTCAACATAAATGAAAGATTTCTTGCCGTGTTGGAAGCATGAAGGACTCTACAATATCAATTTGTTTATCTCGAGTAAGATAAAAACACAATACGGCTCCGAGTTTCTCTGCCTTTTATTAAAGAAAATTATGTAGACAATTTCCCCCAAGGGCCATGAATATACAGATAGATAATAGGACACTACTTGACATTATTCTGTCTTTGAAGAGTCAAACTCCACTGATACAGAACTGATATAAACTTGTGCTGTTTTGTGATTTTTAACAATTGTTGAGCTCATCTGTTTCTGTGTAACATTTCATTTTTCTAATCTATAAATCAAAGATCTGGGACTAGGTTTCATTGACAAGTAACTTGAAACCCAATCTTTAAAGGTTTTTTTTTTCTTCTTCTTTTTTTGCGCTAAATTAAAGCCATGGATGGATTACTAAACAGGCAGAGTGTGTACAGGCCCAGTAGTCCAAAAATCTTTTTATTTTAGTGTATATTCACAGAAAAATGGAATTTCTCCCCAACTGCGCCATAGCAACTATGTATAAGAAACCCACTGGCTACTGGCCAACATCACAGGTTGGTCCCCAGTGTTTTTGCAGTGCAAATTGGGAATGTATTATAAATATTTTGCTTGTGTAAAACATTATAGAACAGTACAACTCTTGTCTTCATGTCTTCAGTCTATTAGTTCATAGTGCTGGGCTCTAACCACAGCATTAGCTTTAATTTATACAGCAATAAAGAAATGGCAAGAAGTATAATATTGATTTTCATCAGTAAAAGCCAGTGCTAGAGCTGAGTATATTAAATACTTTTAAACTTTGGGCCCTGGTGTGTTAGTGTTTTCTAAACGCCTCTCTCATACACAACAAAACCTGGAGCCCATTCCCATGACCATTCACCATCAATGCTAATATTTATTTCTTAAAACTTCACATTAAAGCTTGTTTCCCTGAAACAAACTCATGAATAACAAAGCACATGCACTCTTTTCAAAGGGTAACCACAACACAGGGTGAGAAAAGCAAGTGAGTCCCTGTAGCAAAATGCTAATCATCTCCCACTGCTGTAACCTTCTCCCCCTCTTCCCCCACCAGTCCCCTGCTTTGCTCGACTCTCCTGATTTCATTCTCCACCCTTGTCTCCAAGTGTTCATGAAGAAGGAAGCACACATCTGTAACTCCCTACATATGCATTTCTGTTTCACACTTCCTTTTTGAAAAATAATGGAATTTAAGGCCAGAGGGGGAACAGCGTCTTTGTAAATATGTAAGGAGTTTGTTTGGGAGTGATGTACATGCAGTCTCTGTGGTTTGAAAGAGACCACATCCTGTACCTGCCCCTGTGGCAGCAAACCTAACATTGTCCAGCACATCAACTGAACATGGATGCGGGACCCTCGTAAAAAGTGACAGTCAAATCAAATGATGGTGAAGATTTTAAGTAAATACAGCAGTAGCCTGAAGTCTATTCTATTATTATTTATTTAGTATTAGTCTATTATTATTTAATTATTCAATTGTATCTACCAATCCAACTATGTATGCCAATATTACAACGATTATGGTTTTCTTTCAAAAAATGCAAAGTAAAGCTGAAGCTTTGGCCAATAAACCAATAGAAACTAAAATCTCATACCGAACGAATGTATCAGTTGTAGGTTCATATTATATTTTATAGACAAGGTCCAACACTTTTTCAACAAAGGTCATCTCATTAGACTTCCTTTGTGTCTTGCCATTACCAACAAGGACATTCCAAATGTTGGTGCTTTGATGCACAGGCACTATAAGAAAAAAGTGCATATTAGTAGGTTAGAGTGCAGGCAGGAAGGTAAGTCTCAGTTTTATCAGTCAAGAATTTGTTCTCAATGTGTAGGCACTTAAAACTACTTGGTTATGGTTATGAAAAGATTGTGGGTTTCTTTCAAATATAGCCCTAACACCAGAAACCATTCTTGTACATTTTGGGAGCGACAGCTTTTGTGTCAAAACCAAACCCAGTTGTTCATGACTTGACATGCCAGCAGCTTCAACAAAGCAGTATCATTGCCTCAATAGATGCTTCAAAGCTCAATATAATATGGGGTAATGACCCTGCAATATTAAAGAGCAAACTCCAGGATTTGATGATGGTGCAACAGAAAGAGACCTCCAGTCAAAAACAGGAGGAGGAGCAGACAACTATTTAATATTTATCAATAACATGCATTCAAAGCCACAAATTTAATGATAGTGATAGAAGCAAACTGCATTAAAAAATTGAAAGATTACAAGGCAAAGACACACACAGTATAACTGCTTATCAAAACTGAAGCATCATTTTCTCATACGGCCTGTCCACACAGCAGGTCATATTATTTATAACAGACAACTTCATTGAAATTCTCCAAAAGGTACCAACGATAAAAATATAACTTGCAAGAGTCTCACTTCTCAATTATTTATATTTTGCTTGCAAGAAACCACACTTTATTATCATTTTTCTGGTCTTGCGCGTTAGTTTCATAAGCTCTCTGAAGCACTTTCAGCATTTGTCTTTAAACATGCAGCTTTATCATCCATTTTCAGTCCAGTTCTTCTATTTGAACCACTTAACACTGACTTATGAATATCATAGTATTAGAAAAGTCCCCTAACTCAAGGGATGAACCAGTGTTACTACTCCGTTTTCATCTTCTTATTTAATTTATTGCATTTAGGGCTGCAACTATCAATTATTTTAGTAATAAGGTAGTCTATAGATTGGATATTGGATAGGAAATATTTTTGTCTTATTAATGAGCACTAATGAATATTCAAAGGAGAAAAAAACTCAGAATGAACTTGTCATTGGTTTGCATTTTAGAAATTATGTTTGAAAGTTTAACTGCATACAACATCTGTCAAAAAAGGAAATCTTTTGACAGATGTATTTACGTGCTATAGAAAACATTTTTTAACTGCAAAAATATATAAATAATCTCAAAGTCAAATAAACAACAACCTTCAGATCAGTAGCGCAGTTTTACTGACCCACATACATTTTATTGGTTTGTGAAAAATACCAATTTTTATCTTTTAAAATATTAAATCAAATTGATTAATAAATAATTTTATAATATTTTACTTTGAACCTGAAAAATGTTATGAAAGCCTTGGTCCATGCCCCCCTTTAGACTCACCCCTCTCTGCTGCAGGTATCGCTTCATTGTAAAAGAGGATGACTGCCGTCAGCTTTCGCCAAGCTGTTTAATTTAACCAGTCATATATCAGTTCATCTGCATATTTTGATGTAGCCTTACGTTTGTAGCTCTACCGCAGATTTTTGTCTGTGTAAAACAAACAGCTGTGGATGGAGCAGATACAAAGTTTATTTTCTTCATGGCAGAGATTGTTGATCACTTGCTTTAATGAAGGACTCCCGCTAGTTTTTTTCCCAATAAAGGTGTGGTAATTACAGGAATAGCGCTGCTCTTTTGGACGCTAGAAACACATTTTTGTTTTTGCTCTACATGAGCTCATCGTCTCCGTAACTGCTCCGCCTCTTTGCTCTACGTCGTGTGGAAACAGACTGCGGCTCCACATTAAACTGTGACAATGTCATCACCACTGCTGTTGTGCTATCAGTGTTTCTGTTTAAAACTCGGGGCTGCTAGGGTTTAATATTGTCAAACACTTTATCTACATGCTGCTTTGAAGTCAGCGTCGGCACTATGGACGGCTCAGGCCTGTTCAATTATGTTTGTGTCCCTCCTCAATTTAAATCCCTCACTGACAAAAGAAAAGTGAAATACATTTACAGCTATAGAGCTAACCTCTCTTTAGCCAACTAAAATCAACTACCACAACTATTCATGTTATTTGATCATCCAAGCAATTTTATTACACAGCGACTTTGTAGTCACGTAGAGGTGTCAAGTGGGCTGTATTAATGTGGAGATTGTCTTGGTGGTAAGGAAGGCTAGCTCAGATGCTAAGTGCAATGTGTACAAAGTGTATTGCTCAGTAAATCAAAATGGATATCAAAAAGTGTTTGGGAGTGTCCACCATGGCCAGGTTAATGATTCAGCTAACAATAATGACACAATTACTGCACCTGACTCTGAGAACCAGCTAAGCTGCAGCAATGAATGTAGCGTTAGCATCCTGGATGACACAAACGCTGGGGTTAAGCAGCTATTGGACACAGACATTTTTGCAGATGATTTAGGAATGGATGGACCTGTGCAAGTCTGACTTGATAAATATCCCTCTTGTCTCTTGGGTACTAAGAACAGGTTATTTATATATGCATGGTATCATAATGAAGACAAGGTTGAATATTGCATCAAGAGGGGATGCTGTTTTCTGTCACCCATGCAGAAAACTTTGCTCTTCTTAGTCAAAATGTGATCCAGTTTTCACTACCAAAGGAGTCGCAGCATGTAAACACAAAATAGAAACCAATAAGGGACTTAACAGAAACAAGACGTTTAAGGAACATTTGGCCTCTTTTATTTTGTGGAAAGAAAAGAAGCAGCATGTAGAGAAAGGGAAACAAATCTCTGTGCTAGTTTATTCAGATCAGCTCCCAAAAAATCCCTACTTCAAATCATTTTCCTGTAAGGGCGAAATTAGATGCTTTTGATGACATGTCAGAAGTGGTGAACGGACTTTTCCTATCTGTAACTGACTTCAACATCAGGAAAGACCTCCATTTGGCCCAAATGTGAAGTTGATTCCCTAAAACGCCACTTACACAAGTCATTAGGAGATCTTCAACTCCCAGTTCAACAGCATTTCAAGGGAGGCTGAGGAGTAATAATGGACAATGTTCTGCATGTCCATAGCTGAGGTTGCTGCAACATAGTTTTTGCCTGTTGTGGTGGAAATCCTAGAAGCGTGGCATCAAGCTGAGGGAGCCCATATTGGGCTTGGTTAGCCATCCATTGGTGGCCTCCAGCTCGCACTGGAGCAGTTCACAGCTGAGTATGAACCAGTGGGTATGAGAATCAGCACCTCCAATCTGTGGCCATAGTAGGAAAAGAAGGGAGTGCTTGATCTGGATCAGGGACGAGTTGCTGCTCTAAGTGGGGGGAGTTTAGATATCTCAGGGGGAGGAGGTGCCGGAGCAGAGCCAGGACACGCTGGAGTTCCCCTGGATAAGCTGGAGCAGGTGACTGGGGAGAAGGAGGTCTAGGATTCTCATGACTCACTGGTGAATAAGTGGAAGAAAATGTATGTATGTATGTATGTATGTATGTATGTATGTATGTATGTATGTATGTATGTATGTATGTATGTATGGATGGATGGATGGATGGATGGATGGATGGATGGATGGATGGATGGCATAATTGTTTAAATCACATTTACGTAATAGTGTAATAATGCAGCTAGATTGTCTATCTTGAGGTCTGGTCCACAGCAAATGCAGAAAAAATGTTATAAGAATGTTTCCTTGGACCAGGAAAGATGAGCCCTTCGTCACAGATGGCGAGGTCAGTGAAGACGGTCACCTTCAGAATCAAAGCTAGTCCATCTCCAGCTCACATCCGCTGAAACGTTACTTAAGGGAAGTTGGGACCATGTTAAAGATTATTAACATTATTGTTATTAACAAATTGTGAAACAAATAAATATAAAATTTAAATTGGATAACTTTTTAAATATTATTAAATAATACCAGTGAAAATATACTTATTTGTTGTTCAGCAGAACAGTGCTTTATATTAGAAAATAAAAGTAAGGCTGATTAAACCTGCATTACAAGAAGTGTTTTTAATTATTATTTTAATCATACTTACATGGTGTTTATATAAAGTGTGATTGTACTAGATATGTCTTAAGTTCAAGAATAAAAAAATGTTTGTAATATTTAAATTGTTATTTTTTGTTTGTGCGTAAGTGGTACTGACCACTTTGGTTCTACAAAGTGGGGATGGTGTGTTCAGAGTGATGTGCAGTGTTAGTTTTCTGCCACACATAGCGTTTTGCAATTTGGCCAAAAAGTTCCATTTTGGTCTCATCTGACCAGAGCACCTTCTTCCACATGTTTGCTGTGTCCCCCACATGGCTTGTGGCAAACTACAAACGGGACTTCTTATGGTTTTCTTTTAACAATGGCTTTCTTCTTGCCACTCTTCCATAAAGGCCAACTTTGTGCAGTGCACGACTAATAGTTGTCCTATGGACAGATTCCCCCACCTGAGCTGTAGACCTCTGCAGCTCGTCCAGAGTCACCATGGGCCTCTTGGCTGCATTTCTGATCAGCGCTCTCCTTGTTGGGCCTGTGAGTTTAGGTGGACGGTGCCATACTTCTTCCATTTCTGAATGATCGCTTGAACAGTGCTCAGTGGGATGTTCAAGGCTTGGGAAATCTTTTTGTAGCCTAAGCCTGCTTTAAATTTCTCAATAACTTTCTCCCTGACCTGTCTGCTGTG
>VURO01047607.1:0-11596 GCA_015108175.1 Pelvicachromis taeniatus | reverse complement strand
CCTTTTAAAGGGGAAAAAAAAAAAAAAAAATTAAAAAAAATTAAAACATTTAAAAAAAAAAAAAAAAAAAGTTAAATTAACATCTCAGTGTCACAATACATGCTCCTAATAAAACAAGGATTTTACATTTTCAAATGTTTAACCAGCTGCTTGCTGCTCCTTTTCCACCGTTTACACCATCATCCTTAGCCAAACAATATATAACCGCATCAGTAATTTCCATGCACCATTTGCTCTTCCTTTCACATGGAGTGCAGGTAGTGAGCGATCCCACGATGCTCGGTTGAGTTTTTCTGTCTACTTAAACACTGCACCAGTTCTCATCCTCGCATACCTTTGTAGCCTGTTTTTACTCAACAGTGTGATTTTACCTCAAGTCGTGAAACACGTTTGTTGTTTCCACCTTTAGCAGGAACAGTTTTCTTGAATATTTTGAAAAGTACTGTGCTTTGTTCGAGGTTACTGACCGAATTCCCTTTCCTTTACTCCTGCTCCCAGACGTGCTCGTACTTCTGCAATTTATTTAGAACAGTGTTTGTTGTCTTTCCATCCATATTCTACAGTTTATCTTTTTTTTGTAGTATTTTAATTTACAGGCTGGCTATATGGGTAAGTTGTATTGTTTTTAATTTGTTGGTCTGACATTTTAAAAATTCAATAGTAAAACAGAATTGGTGAACGCCACCATAAAATGATACTTCCTTTTTTGCATTATGTGGAGTGCTTTCTAAATTCTCATCATGTGCAGTTAGCAGATGCTGCACTGTGTAGAACAAGCACTGGGTTGTCTGTTTGTAAGCTACTGCAAAAACTCAGCAGTGTGGAAGTTTCCACTCTATCAACAAATGAGCTAAAGCCAGTAGTGCATTGGTATTTTTTCGCTGTCAAGTCACCAGTTAACGATACCTGGTTGGAAAATGAAAGGAAAGATATTCTTTAAACCTTGCGAAAGGCCCCGAAAGGGAAGTTATGACAGCATAAACAGTATTAAAACAAACATTTTAAACTTCCCAACAAAGCAAAATCTGTATTTTCCACACATTCACAGTGTTGCTAATCTTTTCATTTCTAGTGATTTGTCATCATTTGTTTTCTCCAGGTGCTACACTGACTTCATTTTAAACAAATGGGAATAATTTTAAAGCCCAGGACAAGAGACAAGTTACCTAACAAGCACTTTACACACAGAACAAAGTCTTGAGTAAACATTTTCACTTCACCTTGAGAAGAATTCGCGAAGTAGAAATAGATCTGATCTCGTAAGAAACTAAAATAACTCTGTGACAACAGTATAAATGTGAACCATAAGCTCTGATGATGAAGGCCACTGTTTCTCTACGTATGTGCTTACACCAACTAAACTGTGATCACCATTCTGGATTATTAAAGTCATATGTGTGCCAAGGCCTGGTGAAATACCACTTTGATTTATTATGTAGCTCCTGTTTCAATTAACCTTCAGAGTTTATGAATCCACTGGGAGCCAGTAAACTGCAAGCGTCTAAATGTATCGGTGTGTGGATCTTTTATCCTGTGATAGCATAACTGACCCCAGGCATGAATAGAAATTGTGTGTGTGGGCTGTAATCCCTTAGGCCAAGGGAGCCAGAGCAATCAGCGATGGTGGCAGCTGCCTGAAAAAGCACACTTAACACATGCCCTGACTGCATGGCCTCTTCACTCCCTACCTTTAGAGTAGTGAAATATTGTGTCCAGACAAGTGGTTCATTAAGTCTCACTCGCTTACATTTGATCTACACACACCAACTGACCTGAAGCTGGAGCGGAAGCAGCAAATACAGGCTTTCAGTCCCACAACAACAATAAGAAAGAGTTGCAGGTATTTGGTTTCATCGTGAAATGAGAAGGCAAAAACAAAACAAAAACGAATGCTTCCATCGGATGTAGCGCCTGAACAGTGATAAATGTCTGTCTGTAGACGCTTTTTTTGTGCACTTTTTCAGACATACCAAATATGCATAATAACATTTTGCTGACACTGTTTATTACCGTGATTGTGCCCATGTACATCAGTTTACATGTTCCTTTAGAGACAGAAAATGACAAACGGCCTTATTAAGATGCTAGCCTGGTTTGGTTCAGTGGACCGATTCATAGTGTTGTATAGATATATAGCTCCCTCGGGCAAAGAGAAATTAAAACTGTATTTGAATTTTTTTTTAAGGCAAATCCAACCATTAATACAACTGCTGCAGTTTAAATGTTGAAGATACCACCAGTTCCTGTCAGGCTGAGTCCAGACAGATGGAAATTATATAATGGTATTTCTTATGATACGGCTACATTAAAAAAGGCCACAAGTCGGTGTCAGTTTGACCTTTCAGACTGCTTTTGAAGCCTCCCCCACAAAGATTTAAACCCATACATTCCCTTGTAATGGTTGTGTGTATGTGTGTGCTAGAGACAGACTGAAAGGGAGGGTTGGTTACCATGACTGTTCTAAGGGTTTTTTAATTTTAACAGTCTGTGAGCATCCTTTAGATGACAGACAGCACACACAGTCCAATCCCACACAAAAAAGGGCCGCCAAAGAGGAGCTGGATTTAATCAGAGAGATTTATAACCTCCCGCACGTTTATTTCTTCCCTTCAGAGGTTAAAGAGGCAGTTCTCCCATCCGAGCTTTTCCCACTCGACGCCGCACAGTCACACAATGGAGTCATCAAGAATGTCAAACATACACACAGAGACAGAGGAGAAAGAAAGATAAATCAAGATTAAAGAACGGCAGGAAGTAGCTTTTTAATTTCATTGGCTGATTCTCTGCTCGGCTTTCTGCAGCTGGGTGATGCATACTGTAAAAAAGAAAATCCAGGTATGAGCTCTGTGGGGATTGATCCAATCAACAAACTCATCTCAAAGTCCCAGTAGAAGGATTAAAGCAAGAGTGAAGCAGGGAGGGAGTAAAAACAGGTATGGAGCAACAGAAGAAGAAACAGGCCGACTGTAGGGAAAGAAATGATGTGCAAGATAAGCCGTTTGGCCAAAACTGGTGCAGATAAAATACTCTGACTCTGATTTAACAGAGTCAAGTCACAGTAAGAGAGTGCGATTGCTATGATAGTGCCTGGATTCCTGCAGGCTTTATATGGAGGTGCTCATTTGGGCTATAAAACTTAATTTAACACAAACATGAACTCCTACTCCTAAACCTACTTCCTTCACAGACCAAGGATCTGCACAATGAAGAACCTTGTTTGAGTTTACTATTCAGTGACACTCCACAAGAGATAACAGCTGCTCTATCAACCTGACAAGAATAGGGAATAATAGGGAATAATCTTATGCTGTACTAAATTAACTATAATTACAGATTTCAATAACAAACAGAACACCTTGCCTACCAGTACGTTCAAAGACAAGACCACATTTTAGACTACAGGAATTTTTTCATAATCCATGTGATTGTTGGGGGATTTGCCTTTTTTGGTGTGAAACTGAAGAACTACATTTGTGGTGGTCTTTTATGGTCTTTTATGGACTAGCAGGCTAAGTGCTCTCCCAGCACGGTCGAGACATAAGTGCTTACACTAAGTGTTTTAACCAAGCGGCAACCTCGGGGGCTGAAAAACGAAACCAGCATGGCAGTTCGTCGATTAGTCGCTTAAAACTGGATTCAAACAAGACAGTCTGTCATTTTAAAAGGTCCAGCTTCACATAAAAAATTAATGTGGTTATGGCTTTCTACAAAATATTGTTTTCATCTCTTGATCTAAATTTTCCTGCATGACAACTTTTCATTTTTCAGCTAATAAGTTTCTGTTACAGTATATACAGTATTTTCCGGACTACAAAGCGCACCTGAATATTAGCCGCACAACTTGAAATTATGTAAAAATCATATTTTGTTCATACATTAGCCGCACCAGACTAAAAGCCGCAGGTGCGCTAGCGGGCTAGTAGCGCTAGCGGACTAGTAGCGCTAGTGGGCGGGCTAGTTGCTAGTAGCGGCGGTGCACGGCCCGCCTTGCAGGGCGAGGGGAGCGACTGCTCCACCAGCCTCGGAAGAGCCCCGCACCACCACCACCCGACCGACCCAGCCCTTAGAGCCAATCCTTATCCTGAAGTTATGGCTCTGACTTGCCGACTTCCCTTAGCTGCCTTGTTCTAACATGCCAGAGGCTGTTCACCTTGGAGACCTGCTGCAGATATGGGTACAGGGCCAGCGAGAGCCACCTTGCTAATCTAGTCTCTTTTTCGCCCTAATTCGTACGTCACTTCTGTGGCTGGCGGAGGGACATGTGACCAACATATCACTCTTTTTGGTGTCTGATCACATGCCTTTCCGCCAGGCAAAATGGCGGAACAAACCAAAACAAATCGTCTTACGATGTCAGAAAAATCATGAAGAAGCCTTAGAAAAGCCGCACCGGACAATAAGCCGCAGGTATGTCTTATATAAGTTATGCTTTATTTTTTATTGGCAGGTCTGTGCTGACCACTGTCTGTCTACTAAAGAGCTTCCTAGTAAAAGTCTCATTTGCACAGAGTCACACATGGATGCATTGGGATCAATTCAACGTTCAGTAAGAATACGTCAACATGTGGATGGAAGAAGTCAGTGGATGATCTAACGACCCTGGTAGATCATCCACTGCCATTCCAAAAGTACCGTTTCACACTAAATCAGCTGGTGCCAAACCTCAGCGCACACCAGGGTTAGAGGAATAAAGACAGCGAGAGCATGTGTGGTCACGCCTGTGACATGCTGAAACCAAACAAACACATGGGGCAATGGCGGCAGTGGCAAACCAAAAACCAACATCTCACGTGTGCTTACACTTTTCAAAACTCAATGCAGAAAATGCTTTCTTTGACATCTTTATTGCAAAATGCAGTGCTGGATATTGCAAAACATGTAACCTGAAGAACAACCTTGTAAAACACAAAATATAACTAAAAGCTGAGTGTACTGGATTTGAAGCTAAATTCATTGACACACCTGCTAACTTTAGCCTACCTGTTCTCTGGCATAGAACAAGCTGAGCACCTATGCTGACCTTAACATTGAATTCTAACCAATAATCAAATACCATGTAAAATTATAACATGTCAACACTGTAAGAGTCATGTCAACATCACAGACATTTTTTCAGGCAGTTTACTTTGAAAGTATTAGTACCAGAATTGGTTACTTTCATATTTAAACCAAATTCCATACCCAATCCTTCTGTGTTCTTACTTTCTGGAGCGTTTTGAATGTGATGTTGTAACAACTACACACTGTTATAACACTGTTACAACAACTACACACTGTTATAACACTGTTATAACAACTACACACTACACACATTCATTGTATCAAAAGTACAGTTAACGAAGTCTGTGCTCCGCTTTATGGTCAGTAAAATTTCTGCATTATTTTATCCACGTCTGCACTAACTAGTAAGCATCTTTATCTGTGCACCTTGCTAACCAAGTTGGTTATATACACACTCAAGAAACTGCAATGTTAGAGCTTCAAAACAGCAGTCCACACCCATCTTTTAGATCTTTTACAGAATATGGGTCACACACATGTATAAATAACCTCCAACCACCATAAAAAAAAAAAACTTGTAAAAATATTAACAAAAGGGTGAAAATGTGAGCAACAGCTCTTAATGTACAGCTTAAAAAACACACACACAAACAGTGTGTAATGGGTTGACAGTGAAGTTAGGGCTATTAAGCCTGCATGCGACAGACGAAATACAACACCATTTAGACTGGCATACCAACAAATGACCAGCTATTAATCAATTCAGCATGCATATTATAAGAGCTAATATATACTGATTGTATTGAAGGTTATATAGTTCTTAAGGGTAGCATCCACTACACGAACACAGCCTTTATAACAAGTAAAGCAGCACACTAAAAGAGCTGCACATTTTTATTGAAACAGTCACCCATTCTAGTTAATGAGACACAGGTCTACACCAGTATACTGCACAATGTGAGAAGTATTTGGTTTGAAAATATCTTAAAAATGCAGTACAGTATGACTGCTATAGAAACTAGGCTGCACAGAGCTCTAACTAGTATCACCATAGAGAGTGTCAAACAGAGTAGCACATGAAAACTTAACAGTGTAGGACAGACACATCAGAAACATGCTGAAAAATAGGCCATACAGCCAGAACCCCGGAGACCCTCTTAACGAAAGCAACAATACTAAAGGAATGTAAGGAAAAGCAAAGATGGAGACAGATGCAGAAGCAAGCAATGAGAGTGAAAACGAGTGCAGGACACTGAGAAATAAGAGTGGAAATGAGAGTGTGAGGAACAAAAGGCTTGTTTAAAAAAACGGTGAGCAAACACCAGAGATATACGGCCCTATAGGACGCCTTGGAGACATCTAATATTGACTGCATGTCTTTCACCTCACAGAGAGAAAGGCAGAAGAAGAAGAACAGATGAGGATTGAGGCCTCCTAATATTAGTAACACAAGTGGAGAGGGATTTCTCTAAGTGATCTCATTAATTTAGAACTCCTCAAATACAAAAAAAAAAAAGAAGTTCTCAGGCTTAAAGCTGTGATGAGGAAGTGAGAAGCTCACACAAAAAGCTTTCTGTGTCAGTGAAGTGGAGGCAGATCTGCCTGGCTTTGAGCTGTAACCAAGAGATTAAAGTAAATGGGATATCACTTTTTCACTTTGGTTCAAGACAGGCACAGCATGAAGACTGATGCTTGATTGGAGCTTTATCAGACTAAGAAGCACACTTCTCCCTCTCCTGCCAGTCTTCCTGCAAACAAACAAACACCTCGCAGGAACAGCCATCCTGCACAGGAGACTCTAGTTCCTCTCTTGTTATTTCTGAGGGTTGTGCTTACTGAAAGCACAGCAGGTGTGGTATTCATTCCAATACCGTACCGTTGTGTTTTGAATGATTCTTCTAGTTAAATATTACGTACCTGTTTATTCTTTTGCCTATTCTTTTCCATTTATGTTACGCAGTCAGTGTAATGAGGCAATGTTCAAAAGGATTATGTTGAGGGACTAAATACTTGTGGCTAATTGCTTTAAAAAGCCACTTAAGGGATCTGAACAGTGACTAAATAAGATTTGAAGACACTTGCGTGGTTTTTAATCAAGCTGTGGCTCAGCTATTAATTAACTGCTTATTTACGATATCAGCCCTGCCTATATCTTATAGGAACGATAACGTCCTTTAAAAAGTTGATAAGTTGATAAATGAAAGTACAATACTTCATGTACGTTGTGTTTAAAATCTAACTGTAACCCAATACTTTTTTATAAGCATAAAGTATACTGTACGTAGTTCAGCATGATATGTTTGCTAGAACAATGAAGTGTTAATGTGTCAGATGTACAGGACCTGTGGGACTATCTGTTTCTTCATGAGTATGTCTGCCTAAGCAAAGCGCTAATAGCACTCTGCTCTGCAGTTGTCTTTCTGTGAACCCCCCTTTCTGGGGGAAAGCTCTAAAATGTGTACTTGAGCTCCATATTACTCTCACTGAACAAGAACTTCTGGCTGTGAGCAGACAAAGCAGGGGGATATCTAAGCAGTAGCAGAGCTACGACTTAACATGTTCGTGTGCTTTTCTTTTGCATTTCGAAGTGCTATATTTGTTTATTGGCCTTGGGGTCAAATAAATCTCTGTTGCCGCTCGCATGGCTTTCAGTTCTGTGGCTCTCGGCTTTGTTAATGTGACAACATTGTCTGGGATAACAAAGGAAGGCTAATGTGCAAATTTCCCTGAGGCCTTCCTATCATCTGACAGCCATGAGTCATGCCCTCACCTGTGCAGAGAAATTATGACGCTTGGTATAACTTATTTGGATGCTTTCACGGTTCAGTAATACAGTGATGCTGTTGTTTCCTTGCTGCAGTGTGCAGGACCACTGTTGCATGAACTGGACACACATGATTCCATACAGTGCATACACATAGTTCACACACACTCTGCAAACCTCCTTTATTTGGTTCCCACGTTGGTTCTGATTTTCATTAAACAAATTCTTAATCAAACACCACTGATCTATAGTCAAATTCCAGCAGGCAAAAAAACAGACAGCAAACATCAGTCTGAAATCGACAAACCTATTAAAGAGTGACAGGTTTGAAACATGCTAATATCACACTTCCACTATCATTTGGATAAAGTTGTTAAGATAATTTGATACATTTGTGACACTCTGGATAATAGACTGTGTCTGCGTCCCAGTAGCCTCATTCTTTGACACCAATCTCAGCATTATTGAGGGCTTGCTGTATCTATCTTTTGACACCCATCCATGGCTTTTGGAGGAGCGTTAAAGATTTCCTGCGTTGTTTCTTTCACTTATGCAAACCTCTTATCATTCCTCAGAAGACTAGCAAAAACCTTGTTTTGGGCTAGTTCTCCGAATCTGTCCATTCCAGCAAATCATCAGCACTGTGACAATAAAAGGCAGTTGTGATGTTAAACAAAGCAAATGGTCCAGTAATTTGGAATCATGGGCATGGCAGGACTAACAACAAGCCACAAGCACGATTAACACCGTTGTCGAGCTGTGTCGAGCTAGGCACGGTTTAACAATATTCAGGACTTGTATTTACAGTATTGGCTGATACTGTAGTTTGTTTTTGTACTTCACTATGCACACACATCACGGCTGACTGGTTAAGGCGACATTTTGGGGCGGTTAAATTAAGTAAATTCAGACTGGATACTATGTCAAAAAATAAAATTCAAAAGGATGTAAACCTCTTTATTTTATATTTTTATTCGTACATTTATATCAACAAAGTACAACATAGTTTACAGACATTTATGTAAAGATGCCAGTTTTTACATAGTGATGAATCCATGCAAAATTATTACGCAAAGTGCACTTAATTGCTTTAGTATTTTAGCATCTTTGAGCACACTGCTTTGGATTTCCATTGGAGAATTTATCTGAAGCAGTTGTTTGAAACTTAAGACTAAATAGTTTTAGTACTGTTTAAGCGCGGTCAGTTAATTAGTACTGCCACGCTGCAGCAATTCAAATAACCACTCATTACAACCAAGGTATGGAGAACAGTATCTCTGAAAGCACAACATGGCAAACTTTTAAGCAAATAGGCTACAGCAGCAGAAGCCCACACCAGCTAAGAACAGCAAACTGAGGCTACAGTTCACACAGGCTTACAAAAACGGGCAACAGAAGATTAGAAAAACATTTTCTGGTCTGCTGAGACTCCATTTGTACTACAACATTCGGATGGTAAGGTTAGATTTTCTTGTAGTACCAACTGAGCATCTCTTTAATATCAATTTACAAGTTTGCCAATAGACATTATAAAACACGGATGTAGCTTCCTTTTTGAAAAAAAAAAAGTCTGAAGTCTGTGTTGACCTGTGAAAACACTTTCCTGATGAGTTTATGGGCTCAGTCACTTGTTTGACCAAGATCAATAACACCAGGGAAAACTAGGACTACTGGACTTAGCAAAGTAGCAGACCCCAGCAGCTTGCTGTCAGCACATCTCACATAACGCACACACACAAAGAAGCAGAGATTATTCAGTTCTGCCCACAGGGCTTCACTGCCTTGTTGGAGAGTGGAGCTGAGCCCATGGTAGGCGAGACAGCGTGGACCCAGCTGTAAAAGAGAGGCTGTAGCTATCTCTATAGAATGACTCTAGTCAGCACTTTAGTACTACTAAAAACAGATGCTGTCAGAACTAATGAGTGCAGCTCGCAGCATTGCAGCTCAGGGTTTACATTGGGACAGTCCACAATGGAGCGCTTTCTATTTACTAGTCAGTTAAGAATGTGTCTTTGAATAACATTTCAAATATTAGTTAGTGTTCTCATCTCTCAAGTAAGACTAAATCTTTGTCTCATTTGATGTTTTGTTTGTAATCCTTATATAATGCTTTGCTCAAAAGATAAATAAAGAAAAGAATGTGTTGTGAAGGAAAGTCCTGCTTTCTCTTGCTCATTGCAATATGGTTAATAATGATAATAACAGCAGGAAAGATGTGGGCAATCAAAGACACACTGAGTTAGCCCACTCTACTCAATGCAGTGTTAATAAGCTTGTGACGGAAGCACGGGGCTAAGCCTTCAGCTACACTGATGCACTCCTGGTCCTCAACCCTAATTCCAGAATCAATACTGTCCATGTCAAGACCAGATGCCGTGACACTTATGGATTTGTAATACCAGGTGTACATCATCAAACAGAAGTGTGTTAATGAAAATGTCTACATACTAGTATGTGATTACATTTTGAAGTACTAAAAACTAAATAAAAACATTCTCAGACAGAGAATAGCAGAACCACTACCCTTATGTGAACCTGTATCTATCTACCATTTCACTGAGAAGCAAACAACACTATACGGCCACCGCTTCAAAATGTGCCTCTATAACATGGACGATTGCAAGTGCAAGTGACAAGAGGGGAAAGCGCTCAATAATTCATTATTCAGTGCAGTATCTTGTAGCCTGGCTTTAATTCACCAAGAAGCAATGCTTGTAAGCAAGGAGACAAGATACATATTTTCATATTTTTGCATATACTGGATGCTACAGTCGTACCTCCTGGGCTGTATGCAGCATAAACCCATGTGTTGAAGTCAGGAACATTACAGGCTTCCCCAAAAAGTTGATTGTGTTCATCTGGACGTAGCGTTCTCAGTGGGATAAACGTTTCGTCACTCATCCAAGCGATTTCTTCAGTCTCAGCTGACTGCAGGTTTCCCCAACATTATAAAACAGTACATTTGCATAATGACTGAAACTAGCACCAGGTGAAGGAACAATGGGCTGGGAGGTCAGTTCCTTGATCATTACCTTGATCATAAATATGCAAATTCTCATAACCATTAATCAACAAGTACTGATCAAAGATGGTGAAAGATGTACCCTTGGGCTCCCTCCTCAAGTCAGAGATGGTCTTTCCCTTTTCACATAAATGGCCTCCTTGACCCCCCGCTCAAACCAGATGCATACAGATGCCACAAACCTCTGGCATTTGTAGTTGATGAAGGCCTTAATGTAGAAAAGGACAGATTGAGTGAAGGTCTCCAGGTCCTGCAGTTCAAAGATGGACCGGTCGGTAAGATCAAAACCGTCCTGTAACTGTAATAGAGCATCATCTGGTCATGTTTTAATGACTTGGGTGCTTGGAGGGGTTTGTTTCCTGAGGGGAGTGTAGGCAGGGTTGAGGAGCAGAGAGTGGTGGTCAGATTGTCCTAGGTGGGGAAGCGATGCTGCTCTATAGACCTGCTTGATGTTACTGTACACATGGTCCAGTGTCTTGTCCCCCCTGGTAGGACATTTGAAATCTTGATGGAATTTGGGAAGTACAGATTTCAAACATTCCTTGTCCCCAGCAACAATATAAACACCCTCTGGGTGTTCTCTTTGCTGTTGACTCTTTGCTGTGCTGAGCTAACGTTAGCATGGAAGGGGGGGAGTTTTTGTAAACAATGATAACTATGACTACTGTCAGCTCACAGAAATATGAAGGAATACCGGCTCAGACGTCGGCCAGATCAACAAGGTTCGCGCCAGGTGTTGAGGAACCAGGGCACCCTCGCGAGAAGTGGGCTACTGGAACATGAAGGCATCGGTGGGCAATACATACATA
>VURO01047606.1:0-15143 GCA_015108175.1 Pelvicachromis taeniatus | reverse complement strand
ATAAAGTTTTTATATCCTCCTTTATCTTGTCAAGTTTGCCACCCAATTCCTGCTGTAGCATGTTAATGTCTTTCCTCAGTCCTGCGTTATCTTGTTTCATTTCTGTTTTAAGTGATTTGATAGCCATGAGTAGCTCACCAGCCAAATCGCTAGTTATGGCAGCGGGACTCGAGCTAGCTTGTCCTGACGGGTTGTTAGCATTAGTTTTTACGGAGGAAGTGGCTTTATCCCGTCCCCTTGGCATTTTGAAGTCTCTTTGCCTTATTCCGTCGCCAACTGCATTTGCCTTGCCCAGTTGAATTGTCTTAGTAAATTTTGGTGTTTTCCTATCTGGATTGTGTGGCGCAGCCACCGAATACGTCCACTCACTGCGCCATGATACCGGAAGTCCCCTGTTTTTCATTTTTACTGCTCTTTGTCCCTGTCCACTTTCTGCTGTGACAATGCAAATTTCCCACTTGAGGGACTAATAAAGGTTTATTTTATCTTATTATAAATGGACAAATCAACCATTTGGTAACACGTATTTTAAAAAAATTATTTAAACCTCATAACATTAGCTTTCTTTCATAATATTACTATATAATGTTTAGTAAACTCTTTGCCATTGTACAATGTTGAAAAAGTATGCCTACCTTTGATTTTTTTTTAGCAAAAAGAGCTCTCTTCATGAAGCATGCTCAACTCGTTCCTAACTTCCTGTGAACACTGGTCTTAAACAGGTCAATCTTTTCAACTAACAGTGCCCTCTGGTAGATTTTTTTGGCATTACAGATGTAAACCAATTGGTTAAAAAGACTCAGTAAGGTAGATATAGGGCCTCAAAATGTACTCTACCAATTGGTTGGCCAGAACGCTAAAGGGATAGAAGACTGTCAGGCAGAAGACTTGGATTAGAGACAGGATTACTCATAATAGACCTCAGCTGTGTAGCCCAGTATCACTGCACAGCGGATTACACAGCAGATATGGCTTCCATAAAGGAAAGGGTTAAGTAAAAAAATTGTATCTAGTAAAATTAATTTCAAGTGTTTCTAAAATGTCAAAAATGTTTTGGTCAGCATAAATAAAATAAATTATAAATAAATAAAATAAAATGTGCAGGACTCACTGTTAAGTGCTTTTATCACTTTGTGCAGGCTGCAGGCCTCCTCCCTACGCTGAAGATGGCCGTTCACCAGCCGTTCACCATTTTCTGGCCCACAGACAAGGCCCTCGAGTCCTTGCCAGCTGAAAGGCAGCGCTGGCTCTCCAGCCCTGACCACCTGGACCAGCTGGCTGCCATAGTGAAGGCTCACATCATTCGCAACTCCAGGGTAGGAGGAGAATGACTGGATGTATGATATTTTTTTTTGATAAAGCCCATTACAAATGGCAAAAAAAGACATGTGGGGTTATAATTCAGTTCAATTCAATATTATTTATACAGCATTAAATCACAACAGCCGCCTCAAGGAGCTTTATATTATGAGGTAGACCCTACAATAATGCAACAGAGAAAAACCCAACAATCATATGACCCCCTATGAGCAAGCACTTTGGCAACAGTGGGAAGGAAAACTCCCATTTAACAGGAAGAAACCTCCAGTAGAACCAGGCTCAGGGAGGGGCGGCCATCTGCTGTGTCCAGTTGGGGTAAGGGGAGGAAGACAGGATCAACCTATCTCTAATAATCGACTATGTACCACAGGCCTTCAAGCTGGCAGTAGTTAAACCGTTATTTAAAAAGCAATCTCTAGACCCAGCGGTCTTAGCTAATTATAGGCCAATCTCTAACTTTCATTTCAAAAATTCTTGAAATAGTTGCCAAACAGCTAACAGATCATCTGCAGAGGAATGGCTTATTTGAAGAGTTTCAGTCAGGTTTCAGAGCCCATCACAGTACAGAGACAGCTTTAGTGAAGGTTACAAATGATCTTCTTATGGCCTCTGATAATGGCCATAAGAAGATCATGTCTTTTATCCTGTCTTCCTTCTCTCACCCCAACCGGTCATGGCAGATGGCCGCCCCTCCCTGAGCCTGGTTCTGCCGGAGGTTTCTTCCTGTTAAAAGGGAGTTTTTTCTTCCCACTGTCACCAAAGTGCTTGTTCAAAGGGGGTCATATGATTGTTGGGTTTTTCTCTGTATGTATGGTAGGGTCTACCTTACAATATAAAGTGCCTTAAGGCGACTATTGTTGTGATTTGGCGCTATATAAATAAAATTGAATTGAATTGAAAAGACATGCCGGAAGAGAGCCAGGGATTGATAACAAGTAATGATTAAATGCAGAGAGGTGTATAAACACATAATGAGTGGAAAAGGTGACTAAAGAAGAAATACTCAGTGCATCATGGAAGGCCCCAGTAGCCTGCACCTATCGCAGCATAATTAAGGGAGGATTCAGGGTCACCTGATCCAGCCCTAACTATTTGCTTCAGCAAAAAGGAAAGTTTTAAGCCTAATGTTAAAAGTAGAAAGGGTCTCTGTCTGCTGAATCCAAACTGGAATCTGGTTCCACAGAAGAGGGGCCTGAAAACTGAAGGTTCTGCCTCTAATTCTACTTTTAAATACTCTAGGAACAATAAATAAGCATGCAATCTGAGAGCAAAGTGCTCTAATTGGGTGATATGGTATTGTAAAGTCATTAAGATAAGATGGGGCCTGATTATTCAGGACCCAATATATAGGATTTTTAATTTGATTCTGGATTTAACAGGGAACCAATGAAGAGAAGCCAATATAGGAGAAATATGTTCTGTCTGTTCTGCAGTGACTTTTTACTATATTTAATCTAAACAGTCCAAAACACAAACACATCCATGCATTTCTTTTAAACACCTATTCAACTTTACTCTCTCAGAGATCAGTTGGGATCTCAGGGATCTGGATAGTCACATTTGTAAAGCCCATTTTTGAGCCAGAAAAACATTGTTTGAACCTAAATTCTCTGTAGATTGGCTAAGCCAAGAAAATGAATGAATTGCATTAATAAAATATTAACATTGAAACATTGAAAATATTCAAGTGATTCAAAACTTTTTCCTTTGAAGTATCACACCTGTGTCTGTGTTTGTATGTGTGTGTAGGTGACAAATGTTGGACTGCCAAGTAAATTTTCATCCTTCCGCACGATGCACGGATCCACCATCAAGTTCAGCTGTGACCGGAGCCTGGTGGTGAGGACACACACACATAAACCAAATGGGTGGACATTACGTCTTTCACACCTGACAGTTAAGTGTTGCTGTATGAATTAGTGTTGCCACATGGTGAAAACACTGTTCCCACAGGTTGGCTGATCAAACCTAGCACCTCTCCTGGGATTTGTTTCCCATAACTGACTAAAGATTTTCCTGGGTGGCATGTACCTATTGTTGGCTCCAGGGGGGGAGCATCCTCTCCGCAACCCCTAACCTCATGGCTTGTAAGTGGGTCTGCTGAGGTTATCCACTTGAGGTGCTCCATGTGCTTGGGTGTTACCCATGACAGTGTGTGTGCTCCGTGGCCTTGGGCTTAGTTTGCACATCGCCACTGGCATATGCACTGACTGTACATGCTCTGCCTCTACCCCAAAGCAGGTCCATCACCAGCGGCTTCTTACAAGGACTGCCTGGTGAGCATCAGAGTTCTCATGGAGGACTACCAGTCCAAGCCTGCCTAGAAAACCTTACTCTTTTCAAAACTTTTTCTCTGAATGTGGCAACCTCAAAAACTCGGATACTACTCTTAGTGGTGGATCATTCAAGTCGTGTGTCTCTGGTGAACCCGGTGTTACATTCCATAACTATGCCCTGGTTCGTTTAGTTCGAGGCCTCAAAGACAACACCGGAACTCAGCAGATTCACAACCATTTTATTCCTTTTTATATCCTGCATACACTTCGAAGGGAGATCTGCCCATGTCCGGCTCACTGTTAACAGAATCTCGTGGTCCATTGTTCTCACACAGTTTTTAAACCTCGCGGTACCATAAAACAAATCACATGTCTATCTCAACTGCCATTGGGTGAATCTGATCACGTGGGTGCCCGGGGGCTCCACCTCCAGCATGACCACTCGCTCGTGTCACCACAACTCTACCAAATATTGTCATGTAAGTTGCCAGCACTAAAAACCTCCACCCTGGCATTTACAACGTTTGGGAATTTTCCACCTACCATTGTATCTCCCTTTGTCCTACACAGAGCAAGAGGGGGGGTCTCCTACGATCTACACCTATTTTAATTACACCTTTTAAAGCCTTTATTCATTGTGGGCAGTGTCATATAACCAAATTACTTTTACCATCTATTTAACCTATTTCTAAATTATAAAGTGAACTACAAATCTCTTCACCGGCCAGCACCTCCTTGTGTCCACTGCTGGTTCTGGACTCTAGAGTAGTGGAGTGACGAATCGCTTATAGCTCCAAGTTCATAAAGGGAGTAACTGAATCGCACTTCTCTGTCTGGGACTCCAATGGAGTAGTCTGGGTTTGGCCAGAATGGCACTTGTCTGACTACACTGTGCCCAGTGTAAAGTTTGGTGGGTTTATGGTGTGGGGTTGTTCTTCAGGAGTTGGGCTCAGCCCCTTAGTTCCGGTGAAAGGAACTTGTAATGCTTCAGCATAACAAAACATTTTTGTACAATTTCTTGTTCCCAACTTTGTGGGAATAATTTGGGGAAAACTCCTTCCTGTGCCAAGATGACTGCACACCAGTCCACATGCAAGGGCCATAAAGACATGGATGAGCAAGTTTGGTGTGGAAGAACTTGATGTAGTTTTGACCTCAGCTGACAGAACATCTTTGGGTTAAAATAAAGCGGAAACTGCGAGCCAGGACCTCTTGTCCAACATTAGTGTCTAACCTCACTAATCCGTTTCTGGAAGAATGGTCAAAAATTCCAATAAACATAATTCCTAAACCTTGTGGAAAGCCTTCCCAGAATAGTTGAAGCTGTTAAAGCTGCACAGGGTGGGCTGAGATCATATTAAACACCAGTAAACACTTTTGGTAATATAGTGTATTGTGAATATTCATCATCACAAAACTCCTGCTTTATTTGCTGGGAAAAAAAGGTGATACAAAACTAAACTGGGAAATCTAAACACATGAATACACGGGGAAACATAGGGAGAGACACACAACCGTGAGGGAGATCGCGACACGGAACTGAGGGAGACGCTGACATAAATACACAGAATGATAACGAGCGATGAGAACACACAGGGAACATAGCTGACATGAATAACCATAATGAGACAGGGGAAGCAAGACTGAACAGAAGGAGGGAAAACAAGGCACAGAACTCTCACAACTATAGGGCAAAGGCACAAAAGCTAAACAGAATAGCCTAGGTACTATAGAATAAACTTTAGACTAACAAGGGACTCAAACCATAATACAAAATGACAAACACACAAAACCCAGAACACTGGGTCAAATGACCCAGGACCATGATGGTGTGTGTCTGTTTTTAGGGAGCAATAGTAATAAATGAAAATGAAGCCAGAATAGTGGAGCGCTTCCTAAACTTCGACAAGGGCCTGGCCTATGGCATCGACCAGCTGCTGGAGCCTTCTGGCCTCGGAGCATTCTGCGACACCATCGAGAACAGAACCACTTACGTGAGTAACAATGCTACCACTTTAATACCAGTACCGCCACTGGGGGAGTCATTTTTACTGTGTGCTCAAACAGCATTAGTAAATACAATGATGTCATTTACTGAAGAAGTTATATGGTTTATTTTCATCTGATTTTCAAAATTATAATCAAAGGCTTCTCAAAAAAAAAAAGAAATCTGTTTATTGGGTTCTTTAGTTTTGATTTAGACTGATTAGATAAAGCAAGGTAAAGTTCTAGTAACGTTCAGCTTAATAGTGGTCGTAGTAGGCAAGATCCAGTTTCAGCTGTGAAGAGAAGACTTCGAGCTGCAGGTTTGACAGGACGAACTGCAGCAAGAAAGCCATTGCTAAGACATCAGAATAAGACAAAGAGGCTTACCTGGGCCATGAAACATTGCCATTGGATCACTGAAAAGGAAAAGGGTATTATGGACTGATGAATCAAACCTTGAAATCTTCAGTTCATCACACAGGATCTTTGTACGTCATCAATTTTGCAAAAAAAATTGGTTCCGCAGTGTGTGGCATCAACTGTCAAACACGGAGGAGGAAGTGTGATGGTCTGGGTCTGTTTTGCTGGATTCAGGGTCCATGATTTCTTTTTAAACTTAAATTGCTTATTTGTACTATGGTTTCATTTCAGAGTGCAATGAGACATTAAACTGCATAATCTTTAATAAAAAACTGGAAAAATTAGGAAGGAAATAAAAAGCAATATATAGCATTTTGGATAAAAGTTGAAATTGTCCTTTGATCATAGGATTTATTTCAAAATTTAGGATGCTAAATTGTTTATTAGCTTCTCCTTGTGTGCAGTCAGGAGTAGACCGTACAATTGCCTCTGGCCATTAGCAACCAAGCTAACGACCAAGCTAAGCTTTGTTTCACTATATTGTTTGGATTGAATAATGTATAATTCCCAGGATGAACGCCAGGTGAATAAACACCAGAAAACTAAAAAGGCTATGACTTTAGCATGTACCATGGAGGATTAAGTAGGACTTTAGCCCTGTTCCCTCATGAGAAATAATGGTTATCTCACTATCTGTAACATATTGTATTGTTTAAATAGTTTAGTCTGTTACTGTCTTGGAGCAACTGTAACCCACATCATTTTCTTAGGGATTAATAAAGGATTCTGATTCTGATCTCTTCTGTAAAATTCACTTCTTGTCTTAAATATTTCAGGGGCGCTGCGGAAGCTGCATTTTCACCCCATCCTGTACCTTCAAACACTATGACACGGTAAGGTCTGCTAAAGCATGTGAGCATTTACGCGTATAGATAAAGACTGTGGAGATAAATATAATTCCTGCGTTCTTCCAGGGAAAGACGGAGCGCTGTTTAAACTTTCACTCGAGGTATCGCAGCTACTCGTACTTGTATGATGATCGTTTCAGCAGGTTAGGCTGTAAGAGAGTTTGTAGCTTTCCATCCTGGGTACAGAAGTGCTGCAAAAACCACTTCGGGCGAGACTGTCAAGGTAAGAGGGGAAGGGATGGAGGCACATATGTGAGGAATGATGCTTTTGTTTGCTGTTCTTGGTTTTTGCAGCTTGTGTAATGGCTGAGTTACAAATTCTGAAAATCAGTGTTTAGTTTGGAAATTCAAGTTATTGATTTTGTGTATTTTTGTGTCTTTTTTCCTAAAGATATTAGTTACGCTTCTGTTTGACAAGATATCACTGATGCCTACTTAGTTTATTATCCAAATGAGAAAAATGTGGACTTACGGTCTTTCTAAACTGCTGTGAAACAGTATTTATTCCCTTCCTGATTTCACACTGACATGTTTCAGATCATGAATAAGATTTTAATATTAGACAAAGATGTCCCAAGTCATCTTTAGCTTTGGTTATCTTCAGAAACATTTAAATATCACAAATACGCAAAAAGCTAGGAAATGAGGGAGGGGATAAAAACTTTTTTACAGCACTGCAAGCCATCTTTGTAATGCTGATGGGCAGTTATTTTGAAGCCCCTGGAGTAAAACTTTTTTTCAGAGGTCACAGGGACGTGAAAGCTGGGTAGGGTGGGCCACCAGAATTGTCCCACAGACTTCTGTCTCTGTCAGGTCTCACTGAGCAAAGTTAATAAAGACATCTGGAAGAGGGTTTCTGTTTTTTTCTTCTTTTTTCTTTCACACTATATTTTGACCCTTTTCTTATGTGTCTTAAAGTCTGTCCAGGTGGTTTGGAGGCACCTTGTGGCAAACATGGTGACTGCAACGACGGTATTCTCGGTACTGGAACGTGTAGATGCCACACCGGATTCAGAGGGGAATCCTGCGAACTGTGTGCCACTGGGTTCTATGGCCCTAACTGCACAGGTACAGCAGAGTTTAAGATGAAAATGCTTTTCAGTTTTTATTCTCGCTCAGTGGAAAAACAAAGAGAGCGCACCTTTTGCAGATAAGTGAACCGCAGTTAGTTGAATCCAAAGGCAGTACTAAAGATGGGCATCGCCACCATTGCGTCATCCATTGGTTTGCGAAGTCCTGGGAAGTTGCTCGCTCATTGCCTAATGAGTTGTTGTGAACCCAATAAAGTGTCGCTGTGGCTTAGACCTACACAACATTTGTGAGTTCCACAGGTGCTACATCGACCTTTGGGTTTGGAACTGTGTTTTCAAATTAGTACGCATTGCCTCTTTCCCACCTTGAGGACGTACTGTGACTGTTCTTCAGTATGAGATTGAGAATAACATGTTGCACTTATAACAGGGTAAATGTCCTCACAAACAGATCTAAGTTCCACAACTGGCCAGAGGTGGAGTGATGTTGAATCTAAAACCTGGTGTGCTCTCTCTACGCCTTCTAGAAATAAGATAATCAAAAACAATCACAAGCAACATCCGTAAGTGAAGACTGACTCTGGAATGGAGAAATTCTCACAGATTCCTCCTCCATCCTCACATGTAAGACATGTAAGTGCAATCAAAAACGGCACCTGAGGCAGCAGCTTTCTCCAACCTGCAGGGGGCAGTCCATAGAAATGTCGCAAAATCTCAATCATAAATTTGGTGCATGATTTTGGTAAAAAAAAATTTTAAAAACCCACAAAAATAACCAAGTGTAAAAAAAGAAAAGGAGAACATGCATTTCGACCCTTTTATGCATCCACCCTGGCTGCGTTGTGACCCTTTAATACCCTGTGGGGAAAAAAATAGCAAATCTGGCATCAGCAGACAGTCTCACCCCCATCAGCTCTCCAGCAGTCTGTCACCATGGCAACACTCCACACTCAACATCACACAGCTGGGTGTGTTTCCAGCTCAGGACAAACCTGCCAGCTGTCTTCACTTAGAGCCGAACCAGCAAACCAGTTTTTTGTTTTTTTTATAATGTGGATACGGCTGCTCATCTTTGCCTGTTTATGTTTAACAGTTTTTATTAAATCCAACTCCACTCAGTGTTTCTCAACAGGGGAACACAGGTGTGTCGTTTGGAGGAGACAGTAGAGGTGACAGTTAGAGCATGAGTCAATTCGCAACTCTTCGTCACAACAGGAACAAAACACACCGCCATGGTTGCTCAGTTCATCAGGAGCTGATCGAGGTCTACAAAGAGCACTCTGCAGCTTTAGTTAAAGTGAAGCTGTTGTATAACAGCTTTTAAAAAATCTATGAAATTTCTGATGAAGAAAACAGAATTTATATAATATTTAATTAACCCATAATTATAATATTTATATCTGACAGATGTCTTTCTGCCTGACAGATGATATATTGCATGGTGACATCATATAGCTTTTCTGTCTCTGTTCTTGTGGCAACAGAGCTGAATCAGTCTTTTGGGGAAGATGCTCCGCTGCCTCCTACTAAGCGGTGCAGAAGGTTGCCGGGATTATCCATAATGGATAACAGCTGATGCAGTGACCTCTTCTCACCAGCTCTGATGTTTCTCCCTCGCCATAGCTGACTGATAGAAAATCTCCATTATGTTTCTGCACACATTGAAAACCCTGCTCATCCCTTCTTGTATACAGCCTGTGTTGGTTTTCCAGTTTAGTCTGCTTTTCGTGTGGATGCTCAGCTACTTGTGCTCCTCCACCACATCGACATCCTGTCCCAGGATTGACATGGGCCATGTAGCCATCCTTGATCACCTCCTTTCTGTCTTATTCACATTCATAAGCAGATCACCCCACAAAATCACCCCCTAGTGCTTTGCACTCCTCTTGTCCATCACATATATCTAACCACTGCAGAATCATCTGAGCATTTCTGTTGGCAGTATGATCTGGAGAAGTACTGAAAGTCTAAGGCAAACACGGTGAATAGGAATGGAGACAGCACAGCCCTCTGTGGTGGTCCTACACTGCATGTCACAAAATCTGACAGAGCTCTGCCATTCTCACATACTGAAGACTGACTGTTAGGTATTCAGTAATCCATGAGATGGTGGACGTGTTCACTGATATTTTCAGTAGCTTCTCTCTCAGAAGCAACAGCTGAATCATTTCAAATGCACTTGATAAATCATAGAAAGTATCCTCAACATGCAGCCCTTACTCTCCAGATTGGGAGTAAGTTCTCTGCAACATGGAGATGATTGATTCATTCACTCCCAGATTTGGTTGGTGTACAAACTGCAGGGGATCAATAGATGTTTCCACCTGTGGTCTCAGGTGAGCCAAAACTCGTGTTTCCAGTACCTTCTTCACATGTGACGTAAGAACAGCTGGTCGATAGCTGTTACGCTCAGTGTTAGCTTCTCTGGTAGGAGAGTAAGCTTTCTATAACACTGATTTGTTCTCTTGTGTCAGACTCAGGCTGTAAATGTGACTCAGATTCACAGATAGCTCACCACCATAAATTCTTGGAGCATTAATAAAATCAAAAGTAATATATCAAAACAAGAAAACAACAAAAAATTTGATTTATGCTAACTAAAGTATAAAGTGGACCTATTCTGCTTTTCATTTTTTATATGTTAAAAATGATGGATGTTCATATAAAACATAATCCAGATGTGAACCCAAAGCTCAGGCTTTACTCTAAATGCTCATTTCAGACAAATCTTTCTACTCTTGGCTCTGCCTCATGTCAAAGGAAGGGGGCGTCCCTTATATGGCCATCTAGTGAGCACAGAAACTCCACCATTTTTAAACCTTCTGTTTGTGAGGTACAGCCAATCAGAAGAAAGTTGGCTTAAAGCGAGAGGAGCTAAATCAACTTGTTATAGACAGTGGATGAACTGCATTGCGGGAGTAGTAAATAACTTTGAACTGTGACTCTTACCGCTGTACTGATGATTAAACAGAAAAGGTCACATGTCATCAAAACCATCAAAGTCACATAATAACAGACCACAGATGGAGCCAAACTGTAATTGCAGGAAGCCTGGATGACACCCCCCCCCCCGTTCTCACATCACTGTTGGACTAGAAAATGTGTCAAGTCTTGTTTTTCTCTCTCAGTCTGTCTCTGCAGGAACCAGGGAAGGTGCAATGATGGCATTGGAGGATCTGGACAGTGTATCTGCAAGCCGGGCTGGGAGGGCGATCGCTGCCAGAACAAAAGAGGTGAGATTTCTTCTTGAATGCACGAGTTTCAAATTACGAGGGGAGTGTCTGTAATACCTACTGTAGGAGCAGACTATCTTCATGGCTTTGTACACAGATTGGGCATAACATTATGACCACTGACACATGAAATGAATAACACTCATTATCTCTTCATCACGGCACCTGTTAGGGGGTGGACTATATTAGGGAGGAAGTGAACATTTTGTTCAAAGAGTTGATGCGTTAGAAGCAGGAAAAATGGACAAGCGTAAGGATTTGAGTGAGTTCGAGTGCTAGCTAGTCGACTGCGTCAGAGAAGCTCTTGTTGGGTGTTCCCAGTCTGCTGTGGTCAGTATCTGTCAGAGGTGATCCAAGAATGGATCAGTGATGAACCAGTAACAGGGTCACAAGACTCACTGATGTACATGGGGAGCGCCAGCTGGCCCGTGTTTTCTGATTCAACGCCACTGTAGCTTATCCTGCAGAAAAAGTTAATTCTGGTTCTGATAGACAGATATCAGGATGCGCAGTTCATCACAGTTTGTTGCACATTGGGCTGCAGACCAGTCAGGGTGCCCATGCTGACCCTTGTCCAAGGTACCTTGGCCTGATGAATCACACAATATGGATGGGACGAAGGTAAGCCTCTGGAGGCAGCGTAATGCTTGGGCATGTTCTGCTGGGAATCCTTAGGTCCTGCCCTTCATGTGGATGCTACTTTGTTACGTCCCACCTACCTAAGCACTGCTGCAGACCATGTACACCCTTTCATGGAAACAGAAAACGGTTCAGCAGGATAATGTGCCCTGCCACAAAACAAAAATGGTTCAAGAATGGTTTGGGGAGCACAGCAATGAGTTTGAGGTGTTGACTTTGCCTCCAATTTCCCAGATCTCTCTGATAACCACAGCACACTCTCAAGTCTTGATGGGTCATGGCCGTTTTGGCACCAAAGAATAAGGTCATAATGATATGCCTGATCAGTGTATGTTGTCATTTAGGTGGGAAATTGTCCCCAGTGTCTTATCTCAGAAGCTACACCCATCTGCTTCTACTTTTCAGACAGAGGATGAACTTCACCAGTGCCCTGTACAAGATAAATAACAATTTATTTTAAACTATTCTCCACATTAAAGGGCCCGTTAAACTAAAATTACTTAAGTTTATCCTCAGCATTTTAACCAGTTTTTCTGTTCCAGTCAAACAGTGATGCGATACGGTCAAAGCCACATCCGAGTGGCTCATTTTAGTTTCAGTTACGATTTTGGCTTTTAACAGTTAAGAAGATAATGAGATACAGCAATCACTTGTTGCCTTTTATCTTTGCTACAAAACTCTTCTGGTCTGTTCTGTCTTGTGTTATAAAACGAGCACAGCCCTTTCATTTACAGCCAAAACTCATTCACTGTTTAGGTCGGCTTGAGCCAGACTTACATCAGTAAGATTTATAAAGAGAAGCTTAAAGTCATGATGTGAAAGGCTCATGAAAAGTTGCAGCTTCCTTTGTCTCTGGATCCCCCAGGATCAGTTACCTGGTCCGCTTTTGGCAGTCTGTGCCTGAGACGTAATTTGATTTTCAGCTTCGAATCTCTTTCAGTAGCTTCTGTACTCATCTCCAGAGATATTCAAGCCCAGTTCCAACTGCACCTCTTTTTGTCCTTGTCTAAACCTCCCCCTCACAACAGAGAGGCTGCAGGTCAGCAGGGACCAGTGGTTGTTCCTGTGAGACTACTTTATGGTCAATTTCCTCCTGTTTTTATTTTTTATTTTTAATGTATTTGCTTTTATTTAGACAAATAGACAGTTTCATAAATGCATGATGTTTAAGTTCATGGATAATCGTGTTAAATAATCTATTACAATTATTGATCAAAATAATTCTGATCATGTTTTTTTAATTAACTCTGCCCATGAAAAAGCAAATAAAACACCTTAAATTTGGCTGCAGTTCACTTCCAGCATTGCTGCTGCGTTTTGATCACTCCATGGAAATCGTGGTCTGACTGCTTGAATGTAATTGTCTGCAATTGCTTTAAGTCCTTAAACGTCACCATCACTGAGCAATCACCCCAGTGATGAGAGTGGGCTCTCCAGCGACAACACAGGAGTTTTTAGTGGAGTCCAAAGTTTCCAAGTCCAAAAGCAGTGTGATCAGAAATATAAGTGTCATTTGTTTTCTTTTTTTCTGTAACACCTGAAGAAAAGAAAACAAATGACAAACTGCAAACTACCAGAATTGTGATGTTGTGCCATAATGCCAGGAGATGATGGCAACAAAGTCTTCACTCACATCAAGCCCTTCTTTGGATTTGGATCCCTGTGACCTTCTAATCTTGCTCATAACAAAATTCAAATTGAAGGGGCCACTTTGAGACAGTGTAGGAAGTCCAAATGCAAATGATCTATGCAAACAAAACAAGTATTTTGGATCACGTTGAAGGCTTTTGTTTTCTGAAAGTTTCTAGGTTGTTCTCACAAACACATTCCTTAAATAAACCTGTGAGTTTTATTTTAAAGCCCTGTTTACTCTTTCTATCTTCTATTGAGATAAATCGCCCATCTACCTGTCTGCCTGTCTAGGCTCGATCCCAGAAGAGTGCCGGCGGTGCCACGCTCAGGCTGACTGTGTGCAAGGTGTTGGTTGTCTGTGTAAACCGGGATTCCAGGGGAACGGCACCTTCTGCACTCCAGAGCCACGTGAGTGTTGTGGATTGTTTAAAAACACACATCATACTAACAGTGGTCACACAATAATAGAAGAGATTGGAGTGCTTTGTTGCCACAGAATTAAGAGGAAAGTCCTGGTAAGTTTTGGCAGTGTTGGATTATCCAGGTCCAGCTGTGGCTTCAATACCAAGATGAAGAAGGTGAAAAACCACCTTTAAGATTTGGTTTAAGGAAGTTTATACTGACATCAGACTGGAACAAACCCTTGCTCAACTTTGAGGGACAAAGTATAACAATGGAAGCTTACAAAGATGACTCAGACTTCTGACATCTTCTCTGTGCCTCTTTATCTGGTCTCAGCTTCACTGACTTTCAATCTGAAGTGTGATCAGGTGGTTTAAAGCCACGTGGCTCAGTGAGCAATCAAGATTAATCAAATACTCACTTTAAAATTAAATAGAATAAAAAAACCTTGAGGTGACTCTTGGTGCCAAATAAATAGACCTGAATTTTATTGAATTTTTCAGGTTTCACTACCACTTGGTGGTTATTTATGAGTTACTGCAGCATTTAAATCACAAGGATGATCAGATACTACACCAAAAAGTGCAGCATGTGATCACCTAGCAACCATTCACCAACCTATCAGGGAACACACGTTGTTCCCTTTGAGATCGGTGGTTGTGTCACATCCACAATGAGAAAACTCTGTTGTTTCTGTTATACGCTGATAATGATTTACTTTTTCTAATACAACCTGAAACAACATGACATCATCAGTGTCATACAACATAAACACAGTTCCCAGGAGGAATGTTCTTTTTTTATTTGTTTTGGTGTTTGGCATGATTTGGAGTTAAATGTGTTGTGTATTTCTGTCATTTCCTGATTTATTTTATAAACACGGTCTACTTCCACCCTTGATTCTAGTTCCCACAGGTTTTCTTCCACATCCTAACTACTCGACTCTATAAATGTACGCCCCAGTTTCCCTTTATTTCCTACTAGGTTGTGTTGATTTCCAGAGGTGGGACCAAGTCACTGTTTTGCAAGTCTCAAGTAAGTCTCGAGTCTTTATCCTCAAGTCAGAGTCAAGTCTCAAGTAAAAGTCAGGCAAGTCAGAGTCAAGTCCCAAGTCAAGATGGACAACCCTCAAGTCAGTCCCAAGTCCGAAACTGTGACTTTCAAGTCCTTTCAAGTCTTTTTTTTTTAAACAATGTTGCAGTTATATTTTAAATGTAAACAATAGACCATGTGTCTACATTAAACTCATGTCAGAAATTCAATTAGAGCTATTCATGAATTGCATTTGACTTTAAGTTGTTCCTACTAATCCTAAATAAATATTAACACTTAAACACTCATAGTTTTCAGACAATA
>VURO01047605.1:0-12008 GCA_015108175.1 Pelvicachromis taeniatus | reverse complement strand
GTGCAACTTATTGGTGACTGGTACACCGCAAAAGAGCCTCTTTTCTCTTTTCAAGGGTACATGCAATCATACCCATCTATATTTATTTCCTGAAAGAAAATCCTGAAATATAATGTACTGATAGTCTGTACTTGACAGTACAAACTAAGAAAAACTACTGTTCTTACAGATTTGAAACCAGAGGTGTGGACTCGAGTCACATGACTTGGACTCGAGTCAGACTCGAGTCATTAATTTTATGACTTTAGACTTGACTTGAAAAAATGTTATAAGACTTGGACTTGACTTGGACTTTAACACCATGCCTGTGAGCATTGCAGGCATTCACCCAGCATTTTGTTACGAAATGCACATTTTCTAGTTTGTAGTATTCTTTCTTTTCAGATGGCAATAAAACATTAAACTGCATATTTTCTTATTTAGAAACATTACATCTAGACTTAAAGTGATTTATGGTAAAAGGAATGGTTCTTATATAGGCAAAACCTTATCATTTATACATTATTTATAGAGCTATTGTCAGGAGTTAAAGTGGAACTACGGCAGATGTCCAGGTAGTTGTAAACATACTTAGCATCTAAGCTAGCTACAGAAGAGAAGTGAGAATAGAGGGAATAACTTTTTTGAAGTTGCAGATAATTTGAAATCCAACATTTCTATCAACTCAATTGATCGTGTGCAATTTGTGACACACTCTGTCTGCTAGCTAAAAGTACAGCTATTGCATTTCCCATTGAGAGAAAAGACTGAAAGCTAACTTCACTCAGAGATGTAAGAAAGCTAGGACACAAGAGAAAAAAGAGATAAAATCAAAATAAAACAAACACAAAAACCACAAGGCAGCAACAAACTAAGACCATGTTATAATGAAGGGTATGCAGTCACGTATTTTTAAATGTGATTTAAAAATAGAAAGTTTATTGTCTGGAGAACTGGTTCAAGTGCACGCTAGCCTTGAGGTAGAGAAGGTGGATCCCATAGTAGTGAGGCGAGCAAATGGAATAGACAAAACAGAAGCTGAAATAGGAGCAAAGTGTGCAAGAAGGGGAAAGTATGAAGAAGATCTGACAAATATGGAGGAGCAAGGTTGTAAGGAGCTACGAAAGTGAGAAGGAGGATCCTGAAGTTGATGTGAACTGGAAGCCAGCGGAGCAATTTAAGGACGGGTGTTATATGTTTAGTAGATCTGGTTCTGGATATATTGCGGGCAACTTAATTCTGGACAAATTGCAGTTTTTGGAGAGATCTATGAGTTAGAATGTAAAGAAAGGAGTACAGTAATACAGTAATCGAGATGAGATGTGATAGGAGCCTTCACAAGTATGACATTACTGTTTGGAGTAAGTTAGGGATGAAGGCGATTAATATTATGACTATGAAGGACGGCTGATCGAGTGATATCATTTATATGGGCCGTGAAAGAGCTTGGGTTGGTTTTATTTAATGTTAAGGTTTGCTCTAAAAACATGGACATGTTTTATATTGTATATGTTCACAGGATTTCACATAGCAGTCAACACCTTTTTAGAACAGTCATCAGGCAAATTAAAGGTTTGTTTTTGAATTAATTGTTGGTGACATGCATGTCAACGAAGAGTCCAAGACTCAAGGACTGGAAACCAGAGAGAAAGACTTGAGAGCTGTAGTGTTTGCTAACATGAAAAAAAGACATAAATGTAGTTCAGTTTTTACCATTCAAATCCTCAATAAGGCAGAGATCTCCCCAAGAAATTCACATTTATAAAAAATGCAGCAGCGAGGCATCAGTCTCAGAAACACAGTGAAATGCCACCGAATCCCATAAGTCTGTCATGTGGCAATGGGGAATGTTTATTTGGCTAAATCAGGAGGACATAAATTACAATTTAAGTAAAATTCATTTGACCTGAACTGCTTTAGGTATCTCGTGAAACCCAAATCACGACACATTAGTGGACAGTTCTATTAACCCTCTGTGGCAGGAATTTGTTTTGTGGGGACAACAGATCACATGGTTGGGATTATTGGTTGCTACTTTTGGTTTGTGTTGTAGTAATTGTTTATTGTTAACTCCATGTGATCTCTGCACTCCTTTATCTTTCAGGTGTTGCCTGGGCTGAATTGATAATTGCTAACTTTATGGTACCAATTGTTTAGCTAACTTATAATGTAATTTAAAATAAAATCTATTCGTTCTAAAACTCCGATGTCAATCTCCCAAGTTATGTTGCTACTTTTATGCCTGGTCATAACATTATCATTTAATAAATTCATTAAAATATCATGATCGTGTTTTACTATATTGAATTCAGTTCAGTTATATTTATATAGTAACACATTTCAAAAGTCACCTCAAGGTTCTTAAAAAAAACAGTAGTGTTTAGTGAGATAGGGAAGCCTGAAGATCACAACTGCTGGTGCTAAGTCCTTGTTAAGTTTATTGCACTGAGGGAGTGCTATATATTTGTGTATGTGCTATATATTTATTCAGCATTAGCAAATGCCTTCACATTAATTAACTTGGCAAACGGGAGATGACTAGACAAACAGTCATCTTAATTAAATGACAGATACCCGGGACAAGCTTACTTGCACAGATTTAGCTTTGCAAAGTGAAGCAAAAGTGATGGATAATCACTCTTCAAAATTAGTCATTTAAAATGTTTTTTAAAGGCAACTTCAAAAAGAACACAAACAACTTACAAAATAGCTCTAGCTTCTGCTTGAGTAATCAAAGTGCTTTACAAACACAAACACACATGCATTCATGCAACCACTTTCTTCTATGCCCTAGTTTATCTCTAACATTCACACTGCATCAGGAATGCATCAGGAGCAACTTGAGGTTCAATGTCTTGCGCAAGGACTCTTTGGCATTCACACTGAAACAGCCAGGGATCAAACTACCAACCTTCCAATCTGCCACAGCCACCCCAACCCGACATATATTCATTTCTCAACAGTACGTCCTGGTTCCTTAACACATGCATGGACATTGTCTAACAAGGCTGTGTCTGAGACGGTATGGTTATAGTAATGTATCTCTTGCTCAGGTTTAGCTTGGGGATCCTTACTGTATGCATGCCCTGGCTGGGATTCAAACCAACCCCCTCAATCAACCAGCTCATCACTAAGAGCTAATATAAAACATATTCAGGAGTGGAGTGACCTTTAGTCACCTCTATATGGATGAGATGAAGCTGTACGCCAAGAGCGAGTGAGACATTGACTCACCGATCCACCTCACCAGGATTTACAGCAAAGACAACAGATTGTCTGTTATATTTGACATATGCGCACTGTTTCCTTCCTCCCTGCAGCTGTCAGACTGTACAATCAAAACTGCTCCCAACAAACAGAGATGTTCACATCAGCACTGTAATTTGCACTACTCAACCGAACAACTGCTACTGTTATAACTTGCACATTATTTTTCTCAGTTGTATATACTAACTTATTGGAAGTTACACGTTTACTTTTAATGCACAAGTAAAATGCACAATCTGTACTTTTTCTAAATAGTCTAAACATTCCTAATTATTTAAACATTTTCCAGTACCCTGCTCTGTTTGCATACTACAACCTGGGTTTGCCACTTTTCTGTACTTTTAATCTCAATAATGGTACGGTACTCTGTTTTTTGTAACAATTGTCTTAAATATAAATAATTTTTTTTCTGTAAAAATTGTGTTCTTCTGTTCTGTGTCCTGTTCTTTTCTGTTTCTATATGTGTTTTTTTTGCTGGTGTTACAACCAAATATCCCCCTTGTGGGACAATTAAAGGATTATTCTATTCTATTCAACGTTTGACACTGTCAAACATAGTGTGCATGTTTGACAGTTGCAGGTGCAGTTGAAGAATTTGGAGTGCAGTATACCAGTACCAGTACACGTTAGTCAAACTTAAAGCAGATTTTTGAGCAGGGGCTTCTTTCTGGTTCAGCATCCTCTTAGTCCACTGTGATGTAAAATTAGTGTTCCAACAGCTTCCAGTTCAGGGGGTTTAAGCCTTGGTGTTTCCTAAACATCCAAACTAATTTCCTGTCATCCAAGGGTAACAATTTAGATCTTCTTCCATACCTTAACAAACTGGTGAAACATCAGAATAAAGCATAATTTATGATCCCATCCATATGTGCATGTGTACACATATGGATGTAATTTCCATTTGGATAGCAAGCGGAGACTACGGAATGGGGCAATCGAGTGAACAAGAAATCGATTCACTGATCCACAACACCAGGATATACAGCAATGGCATCGAAATGTTGTTTGGACTGGAGAAGTGAAGTTGGATGATAACAGAGAGGGAAGGTTGTCAGAACCGAGGGGATCAAACTGCCTGCAGACATGGAGGACAGGTACAAGTACCTGGGGGATCCCGCAGGCAAATGGGAACCATGAAGAGGATGCTAGGAAAGCTGCAACCACCATCCTAGGTGCACCACCATTATCCAAGTAGGGTCATCACAGGTAGGGCTATCAACACCTACCTGTGATGACGCTGCTTGAATAATGAGCTGGCCAAAGGAGGAGATCAAAGCCACTGTCATCAAGACTAGGAAGCTCCTGACCATGCATGGAGGGTTTCACCCTAAGTCCAGCACCCTGATGCTGTATGGTAAGTAGAAGAAAGGGACTAGTGAGTGTCAGTACCACAGTCCAAGATGAGACAACAAACATCCACAAATACATCAGGAAGATGGCCCCAACCAACCACATGCTCAGTGAATACCTCAGGCAGCAGAAACCCAAGAAAGAGGAGGAACCATCATGGAAGGATAAGCCCCTGCACGGTATGTACCACCAGCAGATAGAGGAAGTGGCTGACATCCAGAAATCCTACCAGTGACTGGACAAAGCTGGACTGAAAGACAGCACAGAGGCACTGATCATGGCAGCACAGGAACAAGCTCTAAGTACAAGAGCCATAGAGGCTGGGGTCTACCACACCAGGCAAGACCCCAGGTGCAGGCTGTGTAAAGACGCCCCTGAGACAATCCAGCACTTAACAGCAGGATGCAAGATGTTAACAGGCAGGACATGCATACAACACCATAACCATAGTGTACAGAAACATCTGTGCTGAGTAGGGCCTGGAAGTCCCGAGGTCAAAATGGTGGTGGAGAACGACCGAGCTAAGATCCTGCGGGACTTCCGGATACAGACGGACAAAATGGTGGTGACTAACCAACCGGACATACTGGTGGTAGACAAACAGAAGAATACGGCCATAGTGATAGATGTAGTGGTTCCAAATGACAACAACATCAGGAAGAAGGAACAGTAGAAGCCCAAGAAGTACCAAGGACTCAGAGAAGAGCTTGAGAAGATGTGGAGGGTGAAGGTAACAGTGGTCCCAGTGGAAATCGGAGCCCTCGGTGTGGTGACTCCCAAGATAGGAGCGTGGCTCCAGCAGATCCCAGAAGAGCGCAGTCCTGGAAACAGCTAAGATAAGGACCCTCAAGCTGTGATATGTAGCTCATTAATAGAGACAAAGTGATTGACTGATCATATATAAGACAGAAGCATTAACTAGCCAATTTAACTGTATCATTATAGTTCTTATTCCCGCATCTCGCCATATGTCCATGTTCAGCTTCTGAATGATACATAGTGTTTGTCTTATCAAGAATCATTCTCTAGACCTGTGTCCATCATTAGGTATAATAAAAAACAAAAGCGAATGATGAAAACAGAACTTTTATGCCATGGGGGTGGTTGTAGCTGAGGTGGTAGAGCGGGTAACCTCCTTACCGGAAGGTCGGTGGTTCGATCCTCCAGTCTACATGCCAAGTATCCTTGGGCAAGGTACTAACCCCATGTTTGCCTATTGGTGATGGTCAGAGGGCCCGGTGGCGCCTGTGTCCGGCAGTCTCGCCTCTGTCAGTACGCCCCACGGCAGCTGTGGCTACAATGTAGCTTGCCATCACCAGTGTGTGTGAATGGGTGAATGACTGAATGTAGTGTAAAGCGCTTTGGGGTCCTTAGTGACTAAGTAAAGCGCTATACAAATGCAGGCCATTTACCATTTGTAAAATATATTGAGAATGGTTATTTAAAACGTTTCTTGTGGGTACAGGCACAAAATATTAGTGGACTATAATATTCAGCAGAATTCTCCAGTTCACTCAATGAGAGCCACTCTAAGCACCGTTGAAAATTTCCTACAGAAATGATCTATTTGTGTGTGTAATATTAAGAGGGAGCTTCTGCCTCATTACAATAGGCTTAGTAACAATCATGCACATGGGACCAGCAGGAAGAACTAATTCAATATTTAATTCCAAACCCTATTATCGTAATGATTCACCTAATATGGAAAATACTACTCCATGTTTCTTTACTAGACTAGTAATATAAATTTTACTGGGTGGGATAGCAACTTCATCTTAGCAAATAAAAAGTTATCATATCCAGTTCAGAGTACTGCAAAGTGGATGTAACCATGCTGAAATCATTTGCCTAATAACCACTCATTATATTTCAAGGGCAGTGAAATTAAAAGGACATCGCAATATGTTAATGGTATCACTGCCATGTTTGCAGGAGCATAAATAATATGCAAATGTAGTAGTGCTAATACATCTGGTAACCGATGCAATAATCAAAGCCTCATACTACAAATTGTTATCTGAGATGAAAATTAATTTTATTGTTCTTTACTTTGGAGTAAAACTTTCAATAAAACCAATGAATACAACACATTACAAATAAATGATGCGAGTGCAATATGTTTAAATTACTCTTTCAGTTTCATCATCAGCAGTCATTACAGAGGGAATTCCATGAGGGAGGTCACACATGTGATAACAAGCTCTCAGTGTCCCCAGCAATAGTAATGCATAACCACAAAGCATCTATATCTGAGTACTGCAACTGATAACTGGCACTGGGCTTCCTATTTTTAGCTTTAGTGGAGGAAAAATACAGTGCACTTCTTGTTTGACAGGAAACCAGCTTGGGCTGTCAAAGCTCAATGACAACACTCACATAACATCTATCTTTTATTACTCGCAGACAAAGAGAAGAAGGCAGTTCTTTTCTCCCACTCAACATTCTCAATATTGCTAAATACATATTGCTTTTCCAGTAACCTTGGCCCAATTTCTTTCTTTCTCCCTACTTTGATACCTTCTGGCATTTCCAGTTGGGTGAGAGATCACGCTGGTGCTCAATTAAAAATATGAAGTTACATGCAATCTCTCTGCAATCGATCCAAAAACAAAGTCAGCTCAAGGTGACGTCTAACACCCTGCAGTTGTGTTTTATAATCATGCTGGTCTTTTCTGAGCCAATCATAGCTCCTTCAGTGAGCTGGCATGAGTCATGACAGCTACTCTCTTTCAATAAAAAGGACTGTTAAAAAATCCAATGTGTTACACTTTTTCATGAGGAGCCACTTAATTTTCTTGTTGATTCCGTTTATCAATCTTTTGATGTCATTTCTACTTTTTTGAAACTGTTTCGCAATACTGCACTTGCACTTTTTACTTTAAACTGATGATAAATTATTTGCATTCCCTTGTATAGCCGGAATATTGCCAGTGTCTCTGAAAAAATCAAAGAGAAATATGTGTTCACAATGAGTGATACCAATTGGTGCAATGTGTTAGGTGGTAAAAGTGGTAGTTAGTGGTAGCGGTAGCTGTCTTATAACTGAATTTATTGTCCCTTGGTTAGGTTTCCTGCCATAGACAGAAGCCAGTCCAGTTTCTTCATTATCTAGGCACAGAGAAAGAACATTTAAGAGTTCCACTTGTATGTTGGCTTTAGACAACAGAATGTAGACGGGTGAGTCAAAGTGGCAGAGTGAGAATTAAGATGCATAGCAACACAGGTTGTCATTTATAGATGAAGAACTTAGCAGTTGCTGGTGCTTATGCTACAATGGATTCCTAAGCGCAGCCATTAAGACCTGCCCTTGGAACCAGACCCGTTAATGCCCAATGGCATTTGCTCTTTTATCTATATTGCCAATAGTAAACAAAAAAGAAAAAGCCCAGAGTCACAGTGCCTTTGTTCAACATTAACATGACAACTCCAACTGTACAGGTGAAACTCAAAAAATTAGAATATTGTGCAAAAGTTCATTTATTTCAGTAATTCAACTTAAAAGGTGAAACTAATGTATGGTATAGACTTTATTTGTTATAGTTTTGGTGATCAAGGGTTACAGCTTATGAAAACCCCAAATTCAAAAGCTCAGACAATTAGAATATTACATGAAATCAGTGAAACACAGATTTTAAATAGAGAAATGTCAGACCACTGAAAAGTATCATCCAAATAACCAAACCAAGCTAAACCAAATAACTGTCAAGAACGAAAACACATTATCTTTGTGGTCCTCCATGTCAAGCTATTGCAGGAAGCCTCCATCTTTCCCAAGCTTGACCTCAGGAACACTAACCATTTCATTTGGATCCAGGCGAGCAATGACTGTAAGTTGGGCTTCAAAGTGGAAAAGAAACACTAAATGTATAAAGGCTAATCTGCACCACTGAGCCCTGTTCTTAAAAAAACTGGCACAAATGTAACAAAGAGACACTAAAACTAAAAATCACTTTAATGGGGGGTCACTTTTGCACTGTCCCGGGCTGCAACAATGAGTTTTATGTTAAAACTGAGGATATACTGTCCACTTTCACTCTCTATTGCTGAAGCTGTCAGTGATTCTTTGTTGTTTGGCTAGCTGCACTGACACTGTTAGGCAGAATGTTCGGGCTTGTAAAGCACTTTGTGAACTCTAAGACTGTGTGGAGGAGAGCCTGTTTGAATCACCAGACCAACACGCTAGATTAACTGGTGTTGCAAATAAACTGGTGACAGTCAAACAGATGTGTGGTAGACTTGCTTTTCAGGAGCCGCTACAGACAAACCAGGAAATGAACACTGAATATTTCATCTGTGACATTTGTGAGGTTAATTTAAACGCAGTTCTTCATTGTTATTGCTCTTAACCAATAAAATATTAAAAACTTTCTCAGGTTACCTGGTGATACTCCCATGCATGAGGTAACTGCAAACATGGCAATTAAATATAGGTCACCAGACTGATGGTGTTCACATGACTGCCTTCATTATCATTCACCCCACACTTATTACTCCGATGTGATGTCACCGTTGTCGCTTCAGAACTAAAGTGTGCAGTTTACTTTGTTTGAACTCAAATGGAGTCCAGTCACCTACTGCACCCTGTGGCCAAGTGCCATAGGATATAACCTGATGAACTTGTGACACATATGTGCCTGGCTCTATCAGCTTCACACCGAATCCAAAAAGTTGTCTCTCTGTTTCATCAGTCCTGTTACTGTCCACTTCCCTCGGCATATGAGGATTAATAACTCTTTCCTTGTGTTCAAGATCAAGTCTTTCCAGTAAAGTTGTTTGTTATGAAAAATTGCTAATAAGCAAAAATACACATCTATTTCCCATTGCATCTCTAATCTAGAGTACAAACCTCACATTTTCCAAAGTCAGATCCAAAGCCAAATTTTATTGACTACATAGGAAGTGATTTTGTCTGTTTTTGTTCCCTGTTCACTGGACTAGTATCACTAGTAACAAGGTGTGAGGTAACACTGGTGGTGGTGTGACAGACAGACTGACAGGATTGTATTCGGAGACAGGAACCAGGAACCTATTATTGAAAATGGGATCAGTTGTTCCCTGTTGCTACTGTGTATAATGCAGGGTTTGAATAATGATCCAGTAATAGTGCATTTGTGCAGCGGTGTTCCAAAAAGTTGTCTTAAATATAACAGCCTGATATCATAAATAACATAACAATAAAGCACCTAATCATTTTGATGTTGTTTATTTTTAACGGTGCTTTGCCTCGATCTTAACCCCAATCTTAGCATGAAAGTTACATGCTGAATTTGCCTAAAGTACTGTTCTAATTATATGCAAACAGATTGTATCAGATTTAAAATTAATAAGTGTCCTTAAAAAGATCTGCCTGGTGAAGATATATGCCAGATAGGTGTTGGTATTTACTATGTAGGAAATTTTTGACCAAAAAGTGACTTTATATGAAAACTTCTACTGGCAGGCAAAGACAGAAGTACATCTTTTCTTTACCCTAGTCAGAACACACAAAACACATTTTTGTAGCTCACAGTGTGCATTGGCTCAGGACGTCTTGGTTCCATACAGTGTTTGTGACAGTGACATGACAGCATTCTTTTATGACTCCCTTATATTCCCCTGCAGTGACAGCAAGGGAATGGAGAAAGCTGCCAAGAATCATGGAAAGGAATCCCTGTCAAGTGTTACCCTGAGGCCTTCCCTCCTTCGTGTCAAGATAGATAACCACTAGAACCTCATGGAGAGCAGAGAGATGGAAAGGAAGACCGAGACAGGAAGAGAGAGAGAACAGCCCTGGACAAAAATGAAGCTCAGGTGGGTTTTTTTCTGGATGAGATAGCAAACCTCACTTTTCTCTGCAAAATAAGAAATAATAAACATTAAAAAAAAGGATAAAATTAGAAAATTAAAAGCTGACTTATGGTGATATGAATGTTACATTTGCATAACCTTACTCTTAAAGAATATCTTTTTTGTGGGGTTTTTTTTTGCTTTTCAGTTTGTCCACCTGTGCATATTTGCATGTTGTGCCACAGAGAGCTTAACCATCTGATGTGACTGAAAAACTCTCCAGTAACGGTAAGTAAACAGCACAGATTTATGTTTTCACGAAACTGGAAAATATTAATAATTTTTCATAATTATCAGATTTACTTGTTTTATTTTGCCAAAAGTGTCATTATGACATTTAAATTACATTTCAATTCAATTCAATTTTATTAATATGGCACCAAATCACAACAACAGTTGTCTCAATGCACTTTATATTGTATGGGGACGTTAGTGTGTGTGATTAATTGCTTAATACAACCTTAATGCTACAGGTTGCTATGCAGAGAGAGCCTGAAGCAAATTGTGATACGACTATAAATTGTTCTGTATCATTGACATATAAGTTGTTAATCCCAATCTTCTGGTGTATTTTGCTAAATTTAGGAACCTGAAAATAGTGAGCAAAGAGTTATTTAAAGAAAAACTGTTCACCCAACACCCACACAAACAGATGAAAGGGATTACATTCAAATGCACTCAAACAGTTGCTAATATTTGTATAGCCATCAGACAAAAGGATTATCAGTTTCAGTCATATTACACTCAGTGCCAGAGCGCTACCTGAATATCACAGGAAACAGGAACTATCCTTTTTGTCTCTGTCCTCATTGCCAAACAGCAAACGGGTCAATAACCCATCATTATAGGGCTTCACACTTCGCTGCCTGCAAATTGACTGCCTGAAGGATTAAGGAGAAAGGCAACAATGCCAAGATGACACAACATTGCTCATCTTCTATACGTACCTAAAAACCCGGGGTACTCTGAAAATACTGGAGCTTAGCTGAACAAAGTGGAGGCAGCATTGCAGGACATAAGCTTGAAGCTTATCAGGTATTAAGTATTTGGTGGCATTATAAATATATATATATATATATATATATATATATGGATCAATCTCCTACAATTTCCTTTTTCTTCTTTTTCTTTTTGTGCTGTCCCGTTTGGTTCTTTAAGATCAGCATTATTGTCTGAAGGCCAAAAAAGATGCACAACAGATTTACTTTGCCAGGTGGATCATTACGGCCTTGCCGCATTGGTCCATTTGATTGACATTTGTTATTAATATTTATTTATTTATTTTATTTTATGTTATTACAGATGGGACAGACATGACTTGGAGAAAGAAAGAAAGAAAGAAAGAAAGAAAGAAAGAAAGAAAGAAGACACTTAAAAAAATCACCTGGATCACATGCTGAGAGAAAAATAAAGAAATAAAAAGAGAAAACAAGCAAAATGAGAGCAACACAACACAACTCTATTGCAATAACCTAGAAAAGTGTAAGTAACAGTAAATAATAAATATTGAATATATATATATATATATATATATAAATATTGAATATATATATATATATATATATAAATATTGAATATATATATAT
>VURO01047604.1:0-13310 GCA_015108175.1 Pelvicachromis taeniatus | reverse complement strand
TGTGTGTGTGTGTGTGTGTGTGTGTGTGTGTGTGATCTAGAGCAGGTGTTCCTATTAATTAACAGCTTCCATTGCTGAAGCTAAGGTGTAAATCTGCAGAACAAGACCCGCGCTGTATCCCAGACAGAAGAGAAACACGTGTTAAGCCTTGTTTGCTGTCAGTAAAGTTAAAATCCTGCTACAGCATTAGTGTTTGTGGAGCTCAGCATCAGCAGGCTTGTGAGGTGAGAGCAGCGGAATGAAAACATTTTATTTTCTCAGCTGGACGGTCAGATTACATTCAATCCAGCAAATGTTTCACTCCTAATAAGCCAAGGTATGTTACATGTTTGATCAATCGCTGTGGCATCTCCCTTCTCTTTGCTTCATCAGATGTTGTGACAGTATTCTTGAAGTGGCAGATGACTTTGGCAGTTCTACTGAATCTTTAACGGTTGTCCTTATTTTCTCTCCAAAACCGCCTGCCTTTGAAGTCGGACTGAGGGGGATTGCTCCTCTTCATTTCAGTAACTTCTAATGTGTCTCTGATCTGCGGTGACGGCAGGGAGTACATGTTCTCCTCCTTTTTCTTTCTTTCAACCCCCCCTTCTCTATCTGTCTCTTTCTGCAGCACTAATGACTGATGATGTGTTGCAGGAAAAAAAATCCAGAAAAATGACTGAGGAAAAATCCACCTGGAACAAACAAAGAAGTGTGATTTCACTGTGTTGGAACTCCTAAATTGCACTTCCCCAACAATGTGTCAGTCAGTACAAGTCAATGTTGAGCAACCAATCTCAAAAAATGTCTCTTTATGTTTCTCCTATGGTCATGAGCTCTGGGTGCTGTACGAAAGAATAAGATCACAAATACAGGCCAGTTAAGGCATCTTACTGAAATGCCTCATGGTAGATTTTAATCTACCTCAGATCCCAACATTTCCACAGACATTTGTATAAAATCAGGCATCTATAAAATTTCTGTTTGACTTTATAAAAGAAATGGACTGTGCCAGCTTATACTGAAAATATTCTTAGTGTCAGAAATTGTGGGACAAAATTCTTCTTTTTTTTTGTTTGTTCTTCTTCTTTTGGCTACTTTCTATTAGAGATCACCACACCTCCATCTCAACCAATTCTTAGCTTTCCTAGCCACAGCTGTAGACTGTATGTAAAAGATGGACACTACTTCAAGTTGTGAGCTGGCAACATCTGAAACATGGGGTGAAGTTGACTTGTTCAGGAAGGTGTCAGCTGAGGCTGGCTAGACTTGTTAGCAAGCAATATTGCTACATTGCATAGTCAAAAAAAACAACTGCTACTTAGCATTTTAATTTAAGAATAAAATAATTATACTCACTGAAACCGGAGCATAAATATCTTGTATGGTTTCAAGCTTTCACCTTGCCCACAAATAAAATATGGTTGGGGCAGCATAAAGGTCTGCAATCTAAAGTTTATGCCTGATGTTAGCTTAAAATCAGCTGTTGTTGTTTGTCTTGTCTGTTGATGCAATGGGTTGCCTGTCTAATCTCCTGACAATAAGTAACTCTGACAATACTGGGAGCAACTGTTTATGCAATGTTTATACACTATTCTATTTTTAGATTATTTAATAAAAATACACACACACACACACGTTACAAGCAGCTCGGTATACGAGTAAATCGGTTTACAAGCCGCGATCCAAGCAAAATTTCTGCCCGTTTTACGAGCCGAGCTCCGATATGTCACGCTAGTTTCCGTTTCGCCTTTCTTACCCGGAAAGGCTTATCCCATAAGATGACACCTGCTCACTTCCGTACGTACGTACAGTTAAGAAAGAGCAATTTTAGTTATTTTTTTTATGTGAAGGTGCTGAAAATGTAGCCAAAAAGGCAAAAGCAGATGATTATCTTAAAATGTATCATACGTTACTACGTAATGTTAAGTGTACGTAGACTAAGTTTAAAGTTTAGAATTTTTTTATTTTTTTTTACAATTCATGCTGTTAAGAAAGTGCAATTTTAGTTTTGTTTGAATTTTAAGAAAGTGTTGTTTTAGTTTTACCGTACGTGTATTGTACAGTATCATGCCAGTACGTATCTAGTCCTCCCTCTCTCATTCCTTCCTCAGCCGCTCTCCGTTAACTGCAATCGGCTGCCGCCAAGATAAGGTTATATTTTCTTAAGTTGGTTTATCTTTTATTTAACTATATTTACTAATACAGTATTTTAATGTTTTTTTTCCATTATTTATGATATTTTGGGGACTTTTTGGGAGGGCTGGAATGGATTAATCTCATTTCCATTATTTTAAATGGGGAAAATTCGTTTGGGTTACGAGCAGATCGGGTTATGAGCACGGTTCTGGAACGGATTAAACTCGTAACCCGGGGTTCCACTGTATATGCTTTTACATCACTTTTGGAAAGATGCCTTGAGTGGCCACTTGAGGAATTGTAGTTTTTGGCATTTTGCTTCTTGTTTGCAGACAGGTACATCCAAATTCTCTCTGTCTTTGGTATCTACAACTCCTGAGGAGGACATCTGACTCTTTAGCTCCTGAAAACTCCACTTTATCAACGAGATCATTCATAGCTTCAAATCTGGGCTAACACCAGCAGCTGCCTTTTATATACAAACAGAATCTGTCCGTGTGTAAGTGGATGATGGGAGGTGAGTTATGGAGAAACTCTCCACCTGCAGCTTCTCAAGGCCCTCACCGATCCTGAGCAGCTCGCCTCGGTCATCTCTCGGAGAGGCCGCTTACAGTGATAGGATGCTGCCAGCAACAACAGCAGCACAGAGAGGCGTTTCCATGGGAACCGGCAAGCTTGAAGTGAGGAAGAGCATTAATGGTTGGCTGAGGTGACTGTGAGCATCACTAAAACAACACACGTACCCTCCGCCCCTCTTTCTTTCTTTCTTTCTCTCTCTCTCTCTCTCTCTCTCTCTCTCTCTCTTTCTCTCTTTCTTTCTTTCTTTCCGCAGACATACTTAGCCCGTGCTCTGATCTGTGACGGTCCACAAAATGATGACTGTAAATAAACACACCTGTTAACCTGCAAACACACACACACACACGAAAACACTTGACTCACACCTCAAAAGGTACTGTTCCTCTGACGTTTCCCCTGTGCACTCTTAAGTGAGTCCACTGGGACGCACGCACACACACACACACACATGCTTCTTAACTCCCACTGCCAAGTTTATCAAATAACAACCTTCTCTGCATTGCTACTCGAGCTCTGGAGCCTTTTGATGTCCTCTCAAGCTTAAACCTCATTTGTATTCTATTTCTGCCCCCAGTTTTCACTAAGTCTGCTTTGATTCAGTCCCCCCCACCAACATATTTTCCAGCGTTAACATTGTTAGTCCCGTTTTCCACGCAGCATGGTGCACCTCTTCATTCACAGCTCAATAAAGCTGTTATAATTGTTGACGGATGATCAGTGCAATTAGGAGCCTACCTTAGAGGGAAACCAGCGGGGAACCGATTCTCGAATGGGTTTGAGCAGTGTGCTGCAGATTCAGAGGCAGATTCATCAGGTAAATGTGAGGAAGCATGTTGTAGACATTCCATTCCATTATAGCCGTCATGCTTCCCTTCAGTCAACCCAGTGAAGCACTTGAATCCTCCGCAGAGGCCGCAAACAGCCCAGGAGAGAAATATATTCTGGATGCCATGTCTGTATTGCTTAAAGACTGCAGTCATTAAACACCTTCCTCATTCTGTTTGGAGGTATCGACTGTGTAGAGGATGTGATTGTGGAAATGAAAAGTTCTGCTGAGAAAGCTGTCTGTGTAAAAGTAGATTTTTTGTTTTGGCTCTTTGGAGAAGAAGTGGGGTTACGCATATTCAAAAACTGAATATGGTGCTTGAACTCTGAACTTTGGGCTGAGGATGTGAGGAAAAAACCAGGTGAAGTGCAACAGCTCTGCCGGAGAAAGGCGGCTGGGGTGTGGCCAAGTAAAATCCTGCAGCGCTGATAAAAAATTAAGAGGCCGATCGAATAAAAGTCCTGTTATACTAAAATATTCAGCATACCCTCCATGCACCATGTCTCATTGATGAATGCCACTCTAAAGCTAAACAGCTAACCCAGATAACAGCCGTTTCTGCTACTCAGGAAGCAGAGGAAGAAAAAGGGAGTGACCTCGAGTCATTGTTAGTTTTTGCTTTGCTGCTTCTTCTGATGACACATCACTAAAAAAAAATTACATTATGAAACCATGTCAATGGTTAGAAATCCAGTCCTGTTATGTTTGTCCACTGCTGCATCCTCTTTGCCTACCATACAGTGATACTTGTCTCCAGTGAGTGGTTTATTTATGTAAAACTTATGATTTAGGGACATTTATAAATGCTGCTCCTAAATGGCTGCATTTAGTTCATGTTTTCACGTTGTCAGATCACTTTTCCCAACAAGTGTCCCATCTTTCCTTCACTGTCTACCTCTTCTGTTTGACTGTGTGGTTCTTACGTCTGCCATCTGTGGCTAAAGTGTGGTGGTAAAGATGGATTGACTCAGAAAGGCAGCTTTAATACTGAAATCAAAAAAACCCCAAACAAACAAAAAATGCAAAACACAGCGCTGGATCAAGGTGTCACCAAGGAAACCAAAAACTAACACACTACATAACTACGAGGGATGAGGAATGACAATATCGGCACTCACAGGATAACTGGAGTAGAGACAACAGGTGGGACGCACGGCTGTAAACTATAGATATAACAAGGCGGGGGAAGTAAACATAACACAGATGCGTAAAACAGCATATACCACAAAGAAACAGGGTACAAGGATTTGTCTGACACGGGGAGAAGAGGTGGACTCGACAGGGGAACATGGAAAGACAAAGGAGCAAATGCAAGGACTGACATATCAAATGAAACCAACAAGAAGTGAAACTCAGAAATATAGAGCCAGAAAACAATAGACAAGATTTCTAGACTTCAAAATGCAGGGAATTAAACTAGATTAAGACTCAAATCCACAGACTGTATATAAAGAATGGACATAGCCACCATGCCGTCCAGTCCCAGTGTAATTTTTATATTACACTGGGGTGTTTACATATTTTTGTCTTGTTTTTTTGTCCACTTCAGGCAAAAATGCTACAAAAAAGAAAGAATGAAAAGTGTCCCTGATTGCTCACTGAAAGAAAAGTGGCATGCATTTTCAAGTGCAGATTAAGACCTGCAGTTGAAATGTGAGAACAAAAGTGAGCTGGTTTCAGATCCCGGTGTGGTCTGCTAAATTAGGAAAGTAGCTTTCTCAAGTGACAACCACCTGCAATATGAAAATAGAGCTGGCAGCCATTTTTTAACGTTTAAATGTGGTCTGTATGATGCAGCCTTCACCCGGGTGCCTTTGCTATAAATTAAGAGTGATCCGAGCATCATTCAGTCTCAAACAATGACAGCCAGGTGTCAAAACAGGCCTCTCACAGAGTTTGAAATATGAGGAAGAGCTGAGGCCGTGCATCCGTCTCCTGAGCGCCAGCACCAGCATCACTCATTAGCTCAAACTGTCACCCACTGAAATGAGCATCAGTCTAACGCACATGCATGGGCACACGGGCTTATCCGAGCTTCAGACGGGTCACGATGTCCTTGTCCTGCTGCCTCACTCAGGAGGAGAAAAATAAATCAGGCGGCTGTCTTCTCCATCCCCGGCCTGGTGATCAACAAGATAACCTCCTGTTAGGAAATCTATAAAGATGGCCAATCCTCAGGGCTCACAGACATGTGAAAGCCAACGGCAGAGATAGGGACGTGTTGACAACAGTTAAAACGCGTTCTAGAGGAGACAACAGCAGCTACGGAGACAAATAGATCAAAGAGAAGCTTGATGTTGTCCGCTGGTCATTCATTTGTTTACAAAAACAGCCTCCAGCTATAAGTTTAGAGAAAGATGCATTGTCCCCTTCAGCAAAATGTAGGAGTCTCTGTTCTGCTGTGAGCATCATTTTGATGGTTTGGATCCACTTGTGTGGGAAAGGGGCGGTCCTGTGATTGGAATGGACCCATCTAGGGGGAATATGCCTCCATAAGGACATTGAATGCATTCATGGATATGAAAATGACAGTACAGTGAGTTCAATCTTCCAAATAAACTGAGAGCAGTAAGTAGGTGTTTTATTTTGAAAAGTGACCGCGTCTGACACTTGCTTCTGCACATGCAATGTGACTGAAAACACTGTCTCAAGATTCATGCATATTCAGTATTGAAAAGTCATCGTCTCAAGTGTGTGTGTGTTCTTTTTTAAAATAAAGTGTAACCTTGCAAAATACACAATACATTACTGGACTCAGTTTTCAATATAAAACTGTAAAACTGCGATTTTTCAGAAGTGAAAAAGGACAAGAATGCAAAAGATATGCATCGGAAAGCGATACACCCGGTGTATTGCTGGTTATCTTGCTGCCAGACCTCAGTGCATGGCCTCGCCTCTCTCTCTCTGTCTTTAGAAGACAGTCGCCCTTGCTATTCAGAAAATCTGAATTGTTTCTGTAAAATTTACTGTTAATTTTTACATTTAGCTTCTTGCATCTTTGAGTCCTCATCTTGTCACACTTGAAACAAGGAGCATTAGAGTTGCTTTTGCTTATCCTTTTTCAGGGTCACGGGGGGCTCTGGAGCCCATCCCAGCTGTCATAGGGCAAGAGGCAGGGTACACCCTGGACAGTTCGCCAATCTGTCGCAGGGCTAACACACATAGACAGAGACAGCCATTCGCACTCACATTCACTCCCGCATTCACACCTATGGGCAATTTTAGTGTTTCCAATGAACCTAACCCCACTAGCTGCACGTCTTTGGACTGTGGGAGGAAGCCGGAGTACCCGGGGAGAACCCACGCAAACACGGGGAAAACATGCAAACTCCACACAGAAAGACCCCGGCCTGATGGTGGAATTGAACTCAGGACCTTCTTGCTGTGAGGCAACAGTGCAAACTCTCCACATTCATTCATTCATTCAGTTTTGAAAAAATGTTTTTTCAAATGGATTTTCTGTCTTCAGATGGTGGCAGACTGAAAGCTTCCATATTGGACATATCATTCATATCAGCTTTCAAGTTTCGAAACTAGACTTTTGCAAACAATATTTCCTGCCAACATTGAAACATGGAAATAGTAGGGAACAGCCCACGGACAGGCTGACTATTTCAAATGCAGTTAGCATGAATAACTTGAAAGAGACGCGTATTTATTGAGAACACCCGTGCACAACCATCTCGTTTGATGGATTAACTGGATTACCTGATGAGCCTCTCTGCAGACAAATAAACTGTTTAGCATCTTTTATTGGTGACATTTCTGTGAAATTGAGAACACTTAAAAAATGAAAACAGAAGAGATGGATTGATATTTGAAATAGAAAGTAAGAAGAGAGTAATGTGAGAGAGGGATTGCTGCTGATTTGACCAGCTAATAAATCCCAGATATGCCAGCAGAGAGAGTAAATCTTGCAGATTTATTATGGATCAAATGTAAAATCAAACTGAAAGGGCTCGGTCTTATACCAGGCCTGCCTTGTCTCTGATTTCTGCTTACATACTCAACATGATTCACTGTGAATTTCCCTTCTCAAAGCATAAATAAACACGCTTGTGCAAATGTAAGGTCCTGTTCTATATAACGCATCTCAAAAAAATATAAAAATCAAAAAAGGAGTTACCTTGTCTTAGCCCTCAGGAGGCTGAGACTAACTGTGTGAAGTAGCTTTCTCTCCCTTTGCCCTCAGGTCCTAATTAAGTGGAATTCCACTCATTTTGGCTTTATCGTCTAATTATGAAGTCAGAGAACGAGAAGCTCACTTTGGGCCGAGTCTAAATACAAACAGACTGAAGAGGAGGAGGAGGAGGAGGGAGGAGAATTAGCGAGGACGGGCAACACCAGTCCTCCACCAGGAGGTTTTTTTCTTTGCTGCCGCTTTGCTGTAATGCTGTGCAGTACTGCAAGTTTTGGATTTGATACCAAGTAAACACTGGGCCAGTATTGCCGATACCAGTACCAATACTTTTAACCTAACCTAAGCCTATTCCAAAAAGGTCACGGATTTATTTACATTCTTGAATGATGGTGAATTTGGACAGCCAAAGCTGCCATCTGCAGATTCAAAGAGAATATTTACGTTATGAGACATATGAGTGACTGAATGACTTTAGATAGATACATAAATACAAGCTGCACCACAAGAAAAGCTCATCTCACCAGGAGGCTTTTGATTTATCCAAAATCTAGTAGTCATGTTTGCATTCATAATTCATGCTTGAGCGGCCACTGCCTGACACAATGACAGCAACAACAACAGCAACAGCATCGTTTAATCTGCAAGGTCATTAGAGTTGGCCGAGAAATCCAAAATATCTCAGCTGTGAACTCAAACTTAAAGGCCCGAGGGATCAAGAAGCAACAAAGTCATTCGACAGTCGATTTGGCGTACTGTTGGTTTGAGGTCTCGTTCCTTGCATTCAGCCTGTCACATCCCATAACAGCAAGGCGGGCCTCAAAGCTCAGTCGTGTTTTTAGCACTGACAGAAAAAGCTCTGGCAGAAGTCTCTGGTCGTCTGAGGCTATGATGAGTCGCTCGAGGGTGAAAAGGTTGCGACTGACCGAGGATTAAGTTGGTGGCACGGTATGTAGGTCTTTAGTTCGCAAGGAGATGAGCGGGACGCACCAAGGCTGCAGGGGCAGGTCTGTTCCATCCCTCCTCCACCATCCTAGTTACGCTAATTACATTACTCCTGGGGAGACGGGATAATCAAATCTTAATGAGGCGCGGAAGACGTCAGTGCTGTGCTTGACATGGCAGTTCCTACCAACAGAGGTGCTGAACTTTTTGTTGATTTTCACAGGAGTCTCACGCTGCATAATTTATCCAGGAAAACATTGTGAACATTCTGAATGTAAAAATGTTCTTTTTAATACTTTTATCTCACATATAAACTGTTACAGTGGTGGATGCTCATAATATCACGTGTCAGCCTTGCAGCTCTGTGAGTGCAGAAGCCCCGCCCAGCTGCTGTTCAATCCCACTGTTTGCAAATAACTGCCAATAAGAAAAAAGTCATCTTAAAAGGAGGGCTTAGGTAGCTAAAACAGCTGGTATGAACTGAGGGTTTTCACCTCACTCAGATACAACATAAACAGGGATTGTTTTCGCCTGTGAATCAAGCAAAGGAAGCATTTTAAAGAAGACATTGCAGCTGTTCACAACATTTAATTCTTTTTTCCTCCATTTCATTATGGTACTTTGGCAGCTCTAGGGTAAGAAGGATTTCCTGTTCAAACTCTGCAAACTGGTCTGACTGGAAAGGACTTTTCAATTACTTACAAAGAGGAATCAATAAGGACTGAGTCCAGATGTAATTGATTACATGGAGTTAGTCCAAAACTTTCAAACTGGTGGGAAGGAAGGATTTTTGGAAAACACATTTAAAAGTATCCAGTTCATCAAATATAATGAGTTAATGAATCCCATAAATTATATATTTTTAAAATCTCTTTTCTTAATGAACATGGACAGATCCAGTATTATGATGGCCTTTGAAATGCAGAGCACATTGATATCCACATTTCTGAAGAAAAAATAGTTTATAATAAAGTTATTCCAAAGCTTCCCACAAGACTTAAAAGGCAGCCAGGAAAAACAGAGAGGCAGGGTATTTTCTCCTCCTCTGGGACGAGCTTATGCTCCTCGAGATTATCACTTTCCCCTTCTGGGGGATTTGTCACTGATCCCTCGTGCAGTGGGCAGCAGGCAAACTATTTAGTGACTCTCCTTCGGGAATACATAATACAATAGGATAATACAACAGTAGACTGGGAACATTTTCTTTAGCGGGGTGAAAAATAACAACTCTGATGGCTACTGCATGCAACACACTTGCACTCTCTTGCATTTCATATATATGCTGTCAATGTCAGACTCAGCGCTGCCAATCACTTGCTTTCCTCTCCTAATGCCATTTAGCGCTCTCGTTTCCTTCTATAACCCCCCTGCTGATAGCGCTCCTGCTGCTCCATAACAAGCACCTGATTAGGAGTGTTATTAAGCCCTATATACCTTCCTCACATCCACATCCTGCAGAGACTCCTGGGAAGACCTCGTTATGTCCCCATCAGCTCTGCTGCCACCTTCTCTCCATGTCTGGCAACTGGTCACTCTCCCATCATCACCATTGCACCAATTTAAAGGGCAATGCCGCGCCTGGTAAATGCCAACAGACTTCCAAAATCTGCCTTCTCCGGCCTTGGGAAAAACTTATGAGAAGCAGGCAGAAAAATGGAATGAAAATAAAACCAAATTCTGACAAACACAGCAGAAATCAAGGCTGAAGCCTACATTTGAGAGATGCGCATTGCTCATTAGGGATTGTGCTGCCTCATGCAAACAAATTGTGGGTGTAATTAGACATTTGACAGTTTTTAAAAGCAGCGCGATGCTTAAGAGAAGCCCGCAGCAGTTGTGTGCAACACGAGCATAAATCAGCTGCTTTCTAGTTGGTTTAATGATGAGAAAATGATGCCTGTGGCGTCTCTGATGCGTGTCATCCCTGAAGCAAAGGCACACATTATATATGCACAATACCTAATAACTGAGTGGGACTATTAAATCTCTGTACAAGGGGGAATTTTGCTAAATTTAAAGGGAATCTCACTCACAGTGGCTGAGTTCTGGTGGTTTACATTTTTAACCGAGTGGAAAAGTGCATGCTGTCATCATTTTCACAATTTGTTCAAAGAGTTTGAAATCTGGGAGCCAATTATTGAAAAAGGATACATAATGTTGGCTAAATAACTTCTTCTTCACCCACCTGCTTGGCTGCAAACTTTTCTAGCACTGAAATGTTTTGGAGGAAAGAGAGACAAAAACAGCCATCACAGAGATAAAAGTCCATTAATTGCTCATTTTCATGAACAGAAGTGTGAAGTTTGATACGAACGATGAGGCTCACACTAACACTTTATGCTGTATTCACACCAAATTGTTGGCTTAATTGGAGACAACAGGGTCATTCCATCTAACATGAACTGCACCTCATCCCCTCAGGATTATTTGATATCTATCTACCTATATAGTTACAGGACACGCAGGCTACAGGATTCAGTTACAGGACACGCAGGACACTTTATCGCCACCATTTGCCTTCAGTGGTGTCTTGGCATTGATTCAGAAAAGTGCAGGAAACAGATTTTGGTCCATGTTGACATGACAGCACCACACGCAGATTTGTCTGCTGCACATCTATGATGAGAACTTCCTGCTCGTTTATGAGCCCACCACCTGTAAGCTGCAACAGACAATGAGACTCATCAGACCTTTTTTCTGGTATTCTGTTGTCAAAATTTAGTGAGCCTGTGCAACTTGTAACTCCAGTTTCCTGTTCTTAGCGATCCTAACTGCTGTAGTCCATCTGCTTTAAGGTTTGAGGTGTTGTGCGTTCAGAAATTCTTGCATAACTTGGGTATTTGTGTTACTGTTGCCTTCCTGCCAGCTCAAAGCAGTCTGGCCTTTCTCCTCCGTCTTAGATTTTTCAAATTTTCACACCATTCTCTGTAAACCCTAGAGATATTTGTCTGAGAAAATCCCAGCAAATGGTCAGTTTCTAAAACACTGAGACCAGCCTGACTAACACCAACAACAATACCACCTTCAAACTTACTTAAATCACCTTTCTTCCTCATTGTGATGCTCGGTTTGAACTTTAGCAGCTCATCTTGATCATGTCTACATGCTCTACCAACCTAACTTTAATGTTTAAATCTTCAAACTATATGTGTACTGATTGTGTACTAAGAATACTATCTGTTGGTACGGTCATCAAAATCTGTAGAAACATCTCTGAAATATAAACAAACAGAAATGAAACCCTACTCTACCCCCACCACTCAGTCAAACAACATTAGGCAGTGTTTTCACGCTTGAATCAGTTGGCCTTGGGCCATTATATTATGTTTGTCAGTAAACATGCCATCATCGCTGCTGATTTCTTTGCAAATTTAACCTGAACACAGGAGTATCCATTTTGCGGAGTATAATTGCAGTCCCGGAGCCTTTTGAAGAAGGGGGTCTTTGGATATCATTTTCATTGGCTGGCAGCCCCCGACCGTCTCTCCTGCCTTTCCCGTCTCACATAATCTCCATCTCTCCGCTCATTCCGCATCCTAACTACTCTGCAATCAAAACTGTCAGTCACACTTAAGGCTCTAAACACCTCATGATTCCCCAATCAGACACACCACTCTCTCTTTACCTCGAACCGACTCCAGACGCTGCTGCGACCCCATCTGTCCATCACACGCCGATTCATTTTTGAAGACGTCATCACCTCAGGATGACAAGTTGTTTATCAACAACATGCAATGAATGGGAAATAATTTGACCTTCACAATGTCAGAGCCATGACATTTTCTGACTTTATCTCATTGTCTTTATTTGCTCGATAGCCAGTGTCGATTGGTGGGTGGATGGATTTCCATGAAATTTTGAAAAACACTGATGATCCTCGAGCTTTACTTTGGCACCAGCAGCAGATCAAAGTTTCATTTTCTCTGTGAAATGTCTCGGCTTACTAGATGTACCGTATTATTTTAGCTTTTTTAAAGGTTTATATAGAGATAAAAGTTTGTGAAAGTCTTCTTTTGTCCAGTTTTTTTTGTTTACATACTCTTTATTCTGTATATGACGCTCAGAAGTTTGAACATTGCTAGGACTGACTGATTAGGCTAAAACAAATTGGCTTCCGCTGGATAAAATAAATCTGAGTTTAAAGTTCCCTATGTCCCAAGCACACAGCAAACAGAAAACCTTGTGCACTCTACATATAAATATGCAGTTAGGTTTATAGAGATCAGTGCCCTTGTAGTGTCTGCAGGGACCTTGTGGTCACAACTAATTGGAGTTGCAAGGATGAGCAGCACATATGCCCTCTAAAGATATTCAGCAATACTGAAGTTGACCCTTTCTTACTCAAACATGAAGAAAGCAGAAATAAAACAGAATTTGTTTTGGTGATAACACCAGGTGGTTCTTTTTTGAATATATTTATAAAAAAGCTGTAACCATTTATAATTGGAGCATTATTTTCTGAAGCTCAGGATCTGATGTAGTTGAAATTCAGTTAACTGTGAGAGACATTTTAGTGTAACGGCAGTACTGATCACGCTGTCAGCCATGAAACTGTTGGGTTTGTGAGCTGCTCACTGTCTGGCTGTCATTTCAGCGTCTTGGACACTCAATCTCACCATTTCCCCGAACCACACACCCCATAAAACAGTTCACCCTCTGTGACACCTTTACATCGCTGTGTTTAGATTTACTCACTAGCTGACA
>VURO01047603.1:0-17117 GCA_015108175.1 Pelvicachromis taeniatus | reverse complement strand
CATCTGATAAGGATGCCTCCTGGACGCCTCCTGGGTGAGGTGTTCCGGGCATGTCCCACCGGGAGGAGGCCCCGGGGCAGACCCAGGACACGCTGGAGAGATTATATCTCTGGGCTGGCCTGGGAACGCCTTGGTGTTCCCCCGGATGAGCTGGAGGAGGTGGCTGGGGAGAGGGAGGTCTGGGCTTCTCTGCTTGGGCTGCTGCCCCCGCGACCCGGCCCCGGATAAGTGGAGGAAGATGGATGGATGGATGGGTGGATGGTGTGGGTGGATGGATGGGTGGGTGGATGGATGGGTGGATGGGTGGATGGATGGATGGGTGGATGGTGTGGGTGGATGGATGGATTCACTTTAGATGATTGCGTCCCGTCATCGAGCCCACCACAGAGCTTCCCACCCTCAGCAGACCAACCGAAGCCTTTCAGACAGACTGAGATTACAGCTGCAGGGACCCAACAAACCTCATTATCATGAGCTGTACTATTACAGTTTCCTCCATCCTGCGAGCAATCAAAGCACGATGTGTGTGTGTGAGTGTGTGTGTGTGTGTGTGTGTGTGTTCAGTGGCCCCTGACGTTCGTGTTTAATGAGTTTGATGCTCTGTGATTCAGACGCTTGTTTGGAGAATCACACTGCGTGTCCTTGGTGTTTCCGTCACAGACATTGAAATCGTCTCTTCACTGCAGTAAGCTGCAGCCTGAGCTGCTTGGAGTCCACTCTACATGAGCGCTGCCCCACACTCAGCTGAGTCCACAGCACCGCCACCAAAACCACAAAGTGGAAAAAAGAAGCAGCAGCGGTTTCTGCCGAGAACAGTCGCGGCCTTGTTACGTTCAGGCTGAGGTATGCCGGTCGAGTCTTTATGAAGTTTCCTCACACTGGGACCAGCAGCTGCTCAGGAACCAAGACAAACATAAGTGAAGATGAAAGATTCAGATATTTATATGTTTCATTAACAAAGAATGGTCTCGACTGCAGCCGCTGCGCTCTCCAACGTCAGAGAGAAAACCGTCAAAATGGGCAGAGTCATAAACCCACAGAGAGATCTGCTCCAGCTGGGACGCGATTGACGCCGTGTTAACCATAGAGTCATTCAGCACCACAGCTTCACAAACGGAAGCAACAATGAAACAACATTAAGAAATGATGATCGGGACCATCTAAGACGTGTCTGGATACTCTGAGCGACACGTTGGCTTTTGTGTAAGCGCGCAGGTCTGACCTGTGCTTCCCATGTGGATACTTTTACCCAGGCCGATCGCAGGCTTGTGCTCTGGGCGTATAAAGAATCTCAAACATCCAGCTGACCCTCCTGCCCGTACAATAAAACTCCATCATGGTCAAAATGTGATCCAATTAGATCCATTATCGTGGCGCGGCTTCACGCTGTGGTGTAACAGAGTCGTGCTTGGCTGAGGCGGGTCTTATCAGCTTGGTCTCACGCCTCGTGCACTAACAAAGCCCCTCAGTAGCTGGACACTGAAAACTAAACCGCTTAAAGGAAGAACGACAGGGTGGCCGAGCCTATCGCCTGTTTCCATCGGGCAGAAAGAGGCGGTCTCCACGACAACGTGGAGGTTAATTAGGCGGGAAATGCACCGCACTTTCCAGCCAAATACAGACGCCCTTTTCTTTGACTCGTGCTCGGTGCAGCAGCGGTGACCGCAGCGGTGACCACGGCGGTGACCGCGGCGGCGACCGCAGCCATCACAGCTGAAATCATCACGATTTAAGTGATAAACGTGGGTTGTTTCTGTTTGCTGTGGTTCCCACTCCTTTTGTTGAGATAGAGAAAAACATGGCGGTACACACTGTACATGTATGTTGAGGAATAGAGCAGGAAATCCCTGCAACATCCTCCGCCTGTTTCTTCCTGTCTGTTTTTAGTCAGACAGGAAGAAACACATGAAGCGCCTGGAAACTGAGCGGCCATATTTGCTGGAGGATGTCCCCGTGGCCCACTGTGATGGCGGCGCGGGTCATCGCAGTGAGAAGGCACTCTGTATCCATTAACATGCTTTGTAGCTGTCATGTGACATACGGACAGCAAAGACCAAACACTGGACCGGCGGCGCGTCGAGCTCAGTGAAATCAGGTCCTGTTGTTGGCGCCCGGGATGACCTCCGGGATGACCTCCGGCCTGCGCGCTGATCACTGCGGTGATTGATCTGTGAGGCCTCCACAGGGACTCACCGAGGCTTCTCGCTCCTCCTCCAAGCTGGACCGATCTCCATCTTTCTTTTATTTCACTGCGAGCGGTCTACTGTTCAAGTCGTGCACCGCTTTGACTTTTAGAAACGTTATTACAGGCAGGGAGGGAGCGTTCCTGGCTGATGACGCCGCAGTCCGAGCAGTAAAAACCGTGAGCTTTGGTTTCCTCCAATGAAATTTTGGTTCTGGCCCAAGACGCTGTGAACATACCGGCGTGTGTGCAGCGTGTTCTCTTTGGCGTGGCTTTGGGCCTGCAGCTTCCTCGGTGGTTTTCTGGACACAGCGCTGCAGTGTTCAACCGGCCAGGGCGTTTCCCCGCCGCCGCGCTGCCACCTGAGCCGCTCATCTTACAACGCAAACCACCACGAACCAGGTCAGCGCGGGAAACTCGCCAGCAGAGACGCACGCGGCGCCGAGGTTTGTTTACAGCGTCACCTGGCTCAGTTCCAACAGGAAGTGTGTAAACTCACCGATGAGGTCGCCCGACCGCAGGACGCTCCCCATCCCAGGAGAACATCACGCCAAACACTCCTCAACTCTGAATGCTACAGCCTGTGATAATATACATGTCTGCAAACCTGTGTGTGTGTGTGTGTGTGTGTGTGTGTGTGTGCGACAGAGGATGAAACTGAGCTAACACCATGTGGACCTGTCATTTATGACCACAGCTGTGACGTTCATGTTACCAACATGTTGCAGAAACAACACTACACACACACACACACACACACACACACACACACACACACACACACACACACACACACACCTTGGCAGGACCACATCCAGGACTGTGAACACCTGAGCTCGCTGAAACGTGAGCACCTGAGGTGTTACGCTGATGCTGCTGCTTTCAAACAAAAACAGGAAACATTTTTGTCCATGTTTCCTGTTTTACTTTGAAAGTCTCTGCTTATGGATCCTGTTTCCACACTGGCGTGCCCCCTTCACATGTTACCGCTGTTTCAGAAACAGAGGTCGTGATGGAGTCTGCAAACGCCCAGCGGACGACGTGAGCGCGATCCAAGCAGGATGGTCCCCAGAAGTCCATGCTGCAGACGAGGGGCCCCACAAAGACATAAGTATGAGTGTGTGTGTGTGTGTGTGTGTGTGTGTGTGTGTGTGTGTGTGTGTGTGTGTGTACTGGGGTTTCAGGTCCTGAACTCGCCTCTTTGGAGGGTTTGGGGGCACTGCAGGACACCACTTAGCCTTTAATGAGCCTGCTCTTTAGTCAGTGCCACACACACACACACACACACACACACACACACACACACACACACACACACACACACACACACCACAACAAAGCCACCACAGGGGCCTGCTGGGGTTTCTGTGACAGGGTTTCCCCTAACACAGAGGATTTCAGGCTCAGCTTCCTGCTGTGATTGGGCGAAACAACAAGCCTGTGGAGCGCCAGGAATTTAATGAAGACGAGTTTGTGCAACGTGTTTCAGGCCACATGAAGAAGATGGAAAGAACAGAAGTCTTTCCTAATGCGCCGCAGTGGCTTTGACGTTAATCGCGGCGCCGACACGGGTCGATGACAAACACGACTTTCTGCTGTTCGTGTCCTGAACGTGGAGACACGATGAGCAGAGACGTGAAGGCGCTGCGTCTGAGGTCCCGTCATCTCACCTGGATCCTACGCCAGGGTCACTATCTCACCTGGATCCTACGCCAGGGTCACTATCTCACCTGGATCCTACGCCAGGGTCACTATCTCACCTGGATCCTACGCCAGGGTCACTATCTCACCTGGATCCTACGCCAGGGTCACTACCTCACCTGGATCCTACGCCAGGGTCACTATCTCACCTGGATCCTACGCCAGGGTCACTATCTCACCTGGATCCTACGCCAGGGTCACTACCTCACCTGGATCCTACGCCAGGGTCACTATCTCACCTGGATCCTACGCCAGGGTCACTATCTCACCTGGATCCTACGCCAGGGTCACTATCTCACCTGGATCCTACACCAGGGTCACTATCTCACCTGGATCCTACGCCAGGGTCACTATCTCACCTGGATTCTACACCAGGGTCACTCCACAGTTTCTGCATAAACATCTGACTAAAACTGATCTTGAGTTGACTAATAACCGGACGTCAGGAGTTCTGACTGGTTTGTTTCATCTTATAAATAATGAAATGAGACTATTTAGAGGTGGGTGGAGCTTCGGTGTCTGACGTGCATCCTTTTTAATGGCCAACAGGGGGCAACTTCCCTGGTTACAACCACGTGTTATCTTGTTTGCTATTTCTGATGTGTGGCAAGTGAAAAAGGCTCCAGTCACACGGCCTAAAGACTGATGTGCAACCAGCTGCCAGCCCTCTGGCAACCCACCCCCCCATCACCAGGGGAAATGAGGATTCCTTGAGGGAATGAGTCGTCTAAGCAGAGAAGCCCAGACCTCCCACTCCCCAGCCACCTCCTCCAGCGTGTCCTGGGTCTGCCCCGGGGCCTCCTCCCGGTGGGACATGCCCGGAACACCTCACCCAGGAGGCGCCCAGGAGGCATCCTTATCAGATGAACCACCTCAACTGGCTCCTTTCGATGTGGAGGAGCAGCGGCTCTACTCTGAGCTCCTCCCGGATGGCCGAACTTCTCACCCTATCCCTAAGGGAGGGGCCAGCCCCCCCTCGGAGGAAGCCCATTTCCGCCGCTTGTATCGGCGATCTCGTTCTTTCGGTCACTACCCACAGCTCGTGACCACAGGTGAGGGTAGGGACGTATATTATTGCACAGCTGCTTTACTCAGATCTCCATCTTTTCTGTACAGTCTGTGCACTACTGAGCCTGCTGGGGGGGACAGAGGAGGTCAGCAGAGGCCCAAACAAACTCCAGGGCTGGCTGGAGGATAATGAGCAGATCCCAGATCAGATGCACGTTCCTGCCTGATGGTCACATGTCTGTAAACATCTGCAGCTGCGGGAGGACATGCCATGTCTTTGTTCACGTTATGTAACCAGCTCCGGTCTGCACACACGCACCAGCCTCCACGGCCTGTGTGCACTGTGAGCACACGACTGTCCGCGAGAAGCACAAAAACACCACAAAACACCCACGGTGCACACTCAGAGCAGGAACACTTCCACGCACACATCAGGAGAGAAAAGAAACTCACTCAGAGAGAAGTCCGTGGACGATCCTGCAGCTGCGCTCCGCTCTGCTCACATGTTGGTTCAATCTGAGGAGGGCGGGTCCTCCAGCTGGACCACGACCAGCCACGCGAAGAGGAGGAGGAGGAGGAAGATGATGTGCTGTAACAAGGACACCCCTCTGAGACTCGGGTGGATTTCTTAAAGTCAGTTCCACGGTGAGCGTCACGCCGTCCACGGAAGCATGAACAGCTTTGTGTCTCATTCAGTTTGTTTTGGAAAGTTTGGAAGAAACGATGAGTCTGCTCTCTGTGCGCGTGCGCGTCCTCCTGTGGGCGCTGAGGTCCACGGAGACCAGCATCAGGCCAGACCCCGCGGAGTGAAGCCCCGTCCACGCTGCGGGTGTGGGCTGTTCCCCGAGTGTTGCCTTTAAGGCAGAAGAACTAAAACTGCAACAAGTGTGGAGATCCGTGAAACTCACATGATCTCAAACATCCACGCAACACACGCGAGTCATTCCAAACGTTTAAAGGCTGCAAAACCAAAGCTGCGCGAGTTCAGCTCGGTCAAAACAATTATTAAAGGGAACCAGCTGGAAACACGTGCAGTGGGTACACATGAGGTGTGGTACACCGCCCCCTGCTGGCTGCGCCGGTATCACTGCAGCTCACGCTGACCTGCGGCGCCGCAACAACTGAATCTGTGGTGAAATACAAAAAGCACAAGTTTAAATTCACACTTTTTACTTTAAATATGTAGTTTTTCTTTGTGGAGCCATTAATGTTATCACCATGTTGTTAAACATGGTTCCTGTGAGAAGAAGAAAGCATTTGTATAGCGACCCAAAGCACTTTACACCACAATCAGTCATTCACACACTGGTGATGGTGAGCTACATTGTAGCCACAGCTGCCCTGGCGCACTGACAGAGGCGAGGCTGCCGGACACAGGCGCCACCGGGCCCTCTGACTCATTCAGCAGCTCAACAATGAAAACAGGAAGTGACTCATCACTTTAAAGTCAAACTTTATTGGTCCAAGTATATCTGAGGTATTTGTGAGGTGAAGAAGTAAACATTTACATATTAAAAACACAAAGCAGAGAAGAGAAAGACAGTGAAGTACAGGAAGTACAGGAAGTACAGGAAGTACAGGAAGTGTCAGCCTGAGCGCAGCGGGTTACAGCCGTTTCATTGGTCCAGATGAAAACAGTTTCCTCTGGAAGGACGAGCTGCTGCGTCCCCCCCCCCCATGTGCGTTTATCAGACACCTGGAGAAGCACGCCGGCGCCCCCTGGTGGTCAGCTGGTGTTTACGCGCTCTGCAGGTCAGTGAGTGGCCCTGAAAACAGCAAACACAGTGAAGAGCTTCAGAAATGAGACCAGGGAGCCTGAGACAAGGTGCCCCCCCCAAAAAAACAAGCCAATCAACAGCTGAACCAGGAAGTAAATGAGCCAATCGTGCAGCTGCAGAGACAGAGCAGAGGCGTGGTGACAGACCACAGTAAAGATGGAGGAAACTAGTCTTCGTGGCTGTAACGTGAGTAATTGGTCCAGTGACCTGGTGGGAGGAGCCAGACGCTGATCACATGACGACGCTCTGGATTCAGAGGGAGCTGTAACATGTGACTCTGTGAATCTCACAGAGCAACCGCTGAGTTTTACTTAGTGCTGATTCGGCGCCATCACCACAGACATGGACGCCGAGGCTCATCTGACAGCTTCACTTTGAGGGACACTGAGATGAAGATGATGTTAATACCTCCATGACAAACACACAGGAACAGGAAGCAGGTGAAACGCTCTGACATCATCCTGTCACGTGCTCGCGGTCGGATGCTGATTGGCCGACTGCTCTGTCTGTTTGCACGACTGACTACAAAGCTCTGGACAGATGTGGGTGGAAACGTTAACCAGAGGTGGGCGGGGCTTAGTCATGAACCCTTACAGGTGGTCTGGATCCTTTTCCAGCATCAGAGCCCAAAGAACAAACGAGGGTTTTGTGTCTTACTTCCGTGCGGCGCCGTCGTCCCGATGCGGCTCTCGCTCAGCGTTAAAAAGGAGCTACTGCTCCGTGTGGGGTCAGAGGTCGCAGCGTCGTCCGAGCCAACCTCACACGTCATCACCTCGATGGGACCTCGCACTGCCTTCAGCCGGAGCGCAACGCTCTCCTGCAGAAACACACACACACACACACTTATAAACGACCGAGCTAACAGGGACGTGGCCGTGTGAGCTCAGCGTCACCTCCGTGGGAGCGGGAACGTCCAGCTTGGTGTCCTCGGGAGCTCTGACGACGATGGCCGTCTGATCCCGGAGGACTCCGAGTCGACCGATGTCCTCGCGCGTCACGTAGGCCAGCGTACAAAGGTTAAAGAAAACAGCGTGAGAAAAGACGGTGACCTCTGACCTTTGTCCCACATGGAAGGATATGAAGAGTTGTCCACGTCTTCGGTGAGGCTGAAGAGCTGCTGGGCGCAGCTTCTGATGAAGCTGTCCAGCGCGTCCTCCACCAGCTTCAGCTTCTGGATCTCTCTGTGGAACTTCTGCTGGTTCCTCCACAGGAAGCTGGAGATGGAGCTCCAACCTCTGCACACAGACACGGGTCACGCTACACGAGGAGCAACCACCTCCGAACCTCGCCACTAAACTCTGGCTCTCGGTTTGCCCTGAGGGGATTAACGTCCCTCCAACCTGCCGTATATGACTGCAGGTCACACCTGCACAGATCTGACTGGAGGAAAAGAGTCGCATCAAAAACAGGCGGCGAGGCGGAGCCTAACTCCACCCTCTCGTTCAGGACTCACATCCACTTGATCTTGTGGGCCGACTCCCTCTGGACGAGGCTGATGCCGTCCAGGACCCTGGCGATGGCGTGCACTCGCTGCACCGAGGTCTGCAGGTTCGCGGCCGCCCGCCTGACGTCCAGAGAGCCGTCAGGAGCTGCCAGCAGCAGCTCCAGGAAACGGCGAGTCAGCGGGCCCAGAGGCACGCCTGCACACAACACAACAGCAGAGCGGTTTGTGTCACAGCGCCGAGCGGTTTGTGTCACAGCGCCGAGCTTTCGCCCAAACTCCGCTTCAGGAACAAGCGTGCAAAGGAACCGCGGGAGCCCAGGATTAGAAACAGAATGTGGAGACTCACCGCGCTCGCCGCTCTGCTGGGGGGAAGCACTGCAGAAGAAGAGAAGACCGCATATGAGACGGAGCTGAAGTAACGCGCTGTGAGACGGGCGCCACTTTTTACTCTTAATAACAGAAAAGGCAGAGACGGGAGTCACCTGACGGCGTCAGCCTCAGCGGGAGCGTCCCAATCCCAGCCCGGACCCTGGAAACCAAAACGAGTCGGTCAGCATCAGCTTCCATGTCTCTGACCAGCTCTGCATGACTCACCCTTCATCCTCTGCAGCAGCTGTGAGCTCCTGTGTACTACTTTTCATCCATTAGCCAACTTCTGGAAGCCTACTGAGGGGCAGTTTATTTCTGTGTAAAAGGCGACGGCTGAAGCTCATCTTTGAAACAGTGACGCTTTTATTTCATCTAACCTACGAAACATTTACTTTGACCCAGATTTATAAGTAGATCCAGATTTATAGAAGAGACCAGCAGCGAGTCTCCTCCTCAGAGCGTCTCTCACATCTACGTCACAGCTCTGTACAAATGTGCAGCACAAACCTTCAGTGCGACCTCAGCCGTTTCTAACAGACTCCCACCTGCTGCCGTGGACTCGCCGGACCTTGCTCTCCGTCGTCACTGCGGCCTCCGGCGTGCCACTGCTCGTCTTCCTCGGAGGAATCGACCTCCCAGGCGCTGAGCGGGCCCAGCGGCCCGTCCAGGTAAGGGGGCATGAGGGGAATGGCGTCACCGGCGACTCCCTTTCTGCAGATGTCCTCCGGCAGGAAGTGGTCTTCACAGATTAAGAGCTGCTCCCCGGAGTCCTCCCTGTGCGCCTCCCTCAGGGCGGCCAGCCAAACCTGAGCACAGCCGCAGAGTTACTGCAGGTCAGCTGGACCTGATCGCTGCAGGAGAAACTGCACCACCCTTCACCGCGGTCAGGGGCGGTGTCACACCAGCCCTGATGTTTCATCTGACCTCAAAGGCCTCATGTTGACCTCCAGGATCATGTGACCGTGGGTCACATGACCAAACAGCTTCATGAGCAGCTGCACTCTGTGATGGCAGCGATCCTCAGAACCAAACTGATCTGCTGTCAGTTTTTAACACTGACCATTAAAACCGCCACATTGTAACCACTCAGTGCAGGTTAGGTCACCTCAGGACATGCAGCAGGCGTGGCTCTGAGGCTCAGGCAGGAACTAACCCACTCATGACGTCACTCAGTCTGCTTTTCAAAGGTGATGATGATGATGATGATGATGCCTGTTAGATTAAGCATCAACGTAAAGTTTCTAAACTATTTCTTTGCTTTAAAATCAGCGAAGACTCAGTGCTGTTTGTCCCACACAATAAAACACAAACAATCAATACAAACAATCAATAACATTATCAGGACTCACCGAACTAATACACACATGAAAGAATAGCATTAATAACGTGAACCTGGAAACGTTTCCAGGGTTTGGAAAACCTTCCAGGACAATGTCAGTTCAGACGGACACACACCGGAGCTCGTACCTGGACCCGGGTCGGGTCTTTGGGGAAACTGAAGAACCTCTTCGGGGGGTGCTGAAGGGCCCCCCGCGTGTAGTGGGCCACGCGGTTCGGACACGCAGAAACCACGCACTTCACCATGGTAACCGCCTCTCCAACATCCGCGATCCGTTCGTTACCAGTAAGTCTCACAATCCGGACTTAACCCAACACAGCCGCCGCGTGCCGTTTGTTTATGTCACGTGTCACCGGAAAAACATGTGCGTGCCCCGGATGTACATCTGCGGAATATTGTAAGGTGGGACACGCCCCCTTTTCATGCGCAGATGAATCAAGAGGGTTTAAGCCGACGGAGAGACACTCCCCGGAGGTCTCCGGACGTACCGGACGTGTCTCCGGGCGTACCGGGAATCTCCGGACACAGTGTACGGGGACTGAGCGGGACGAGCTGGCCCACAGTGAGCTGAAGTCAGCATCCTAAGTACTGAGGCTACATTTGGCCGACCATCCTGAAACTCCCGATCAGCCGCTCTTCCGCTGATTTTGGATCAATATTCAGAGCTGCCTGTAATCCAACAGGATTCCGTGACAGCCTCTGACCGTGAACACAGTCACGTGTGGGAGTCACGTGACCTAAATCTGGACTTTGTTATTAGTACAATAACCAGCTTCTAAAGTGACAGCTGAATGAATCTGATCTCCTGGGAAAATTAAAGTTCACATGACAGAAATGATAAGAAAGCCTTCAAGCTTAGCTCCTATTGGTTTAAACACACCTGTCAGCATCAGTTATGCTCCTCCCACTGATGCGGGTTAGAAAAGGAGACGCGTTCAGCACGGAGAGCTGATCCTGGGTCAGAGGCAGGAGACGGGGAGCAGCCAGAGGCTGAGGCAACTGTTGTCTCACATCAACAGTTGCCTAAAGGTGTTTATAATGTAGATAAAATGCCAACAGTCTATGAGCAAGCACTTTGGCGACAGTGGGAAGGAAAAACTCCCTTTTAACAGGAAGAAACTTCCAGAAGAACCAAGTTCACAGAGGGGAGGGGCGGGGCCATCTGCTGCGACCGGTTGGGGGTGACGGGAGAGAATAAGGCCTGAAACAAAGGGACTCTCGTCATGGGTTAGCTGCCTCTGTTATATGTTCACTGTAAAGTGCACATCTAAGTGTCCTTGATTACAGCTCCTTCTGTTGTCCTCTGGCCTCCTGAAACCTTTTCTGCTTCACAGACTGGAGGACACAGGGACAGTCTACAACAGTAAAATGATCACAACAACAATGAAGCACTTTTCATTCATAAGTCACATACAGGTGCATTTACTGCTGAGTGTCCTTAAATAAAGAGAACTCACAGAGTGGGAGTGGACCAACACAAAGGCATCTGTGCTCCGATGCTTCCTTTATTCGAGGGCAAGGAAAAGAAATCCCATCATTCCAAATAACGCACAAAAACATCATAACATGATCGACAGGCAGTTCAGTGAATCCTTACCAAAGGAACATAGATACATATGTTACCATCAATTATACGCTGAGCTCTTTGATCAGGGAGGCCATAATTCAGGTTGTGTATTTCAGTGCTAAGTGCTTATTTGGATGAATTTACTTCAGTCATGGAAAAACACCAACACATGTCACACTGTTACATCGCAGCAGCAAAGAGAACAACACGAGACTAATGTCAGCACGATAAATGGGACGCGTCCTCCCTCCGCCATTAATGCAGTGCAGTGTGGACTCACAACGTCGGGTTGTGCAGAAACACGATGGCGGACTTTGAGACGCCCCCGCGTTCGCCTAACGGAAACACTTCTAATGAGCATCTGTGCTGATGCGCAACAACCTGCTGTCACAAAAATACCCTAAACTCACCAAGATCTCCTAACACGGTTCCAACGTGACGATGTCAGCGTTAGAGTCAGCTGTGAGGTCTAGTAGTGCACACGTGAATTATTTCATGCGAGGCAGCAGTATGAACGAATCGTGCCTGCAGTGTAATTGTGTGTGTCAGTGATGAATCACCGACTTTAAGGTTCTTAACTTTAGTTTTCAGTCAAAGGGAACTCTGAACCCCCACCAAGCCGAACGCACACCTGAGCAGACACATCGCTGATGTCACTCATGTGCCTGCTCAGGTGAGGTAAGGTCATCGTGCGTCTTCATCTATTGTGATCTATTGCCCGCTGTTTATTTTTAAAATGAGTGTTTGAATATTAGTTTCTGAAGGTTAATACTTTGCCGATGACCACCTTCTATTTGATGGCTACATGTTAGTGATGCTATGACTAATTCCCTGTGATTTAAGAGCTGCAGTTAGTGTTGAGCTGGTCGTCCAGTGTCGACCAATGAGCGCAGTGAGTGATTCAAATGGAAACCCAAGTGAAAAATGATCCATCATCAGCGTTATCTGAAGCTGCGGCCATTTCCCAAAGACTCATTCACAGGACACAGAGACACCGAGGAGTCATATGACCTGAGTCTAAACCCGGCATACAGAGGTTCAGTGAAGGTGGTGCTGATGGTGTGGAGGTGGACCAGAGTGTCAGAGGAGATGGTGTAGAAGGACAGAGTGCCAGCAGGACAGTCCACATACACCCCCACTCTGTTAGAGACGGAGGAGGAGGAGGAGGAGGAGGAGGAGGAGGAGACGGGTGTTTCCCTGTTATTGTGCCACACAGAGTAGCCACCGTCAGAGCAGCTCAGACTCCAGGACTGATCGTTCAGGCCAAACCTGCACTCGTCTGCTTTCCTGCCGATCCCTCTGTAACTCACCGATATAAAGACCCCTCCACTCCACTCAACCTCCCAGTAACAGAGACCAGTCAGACCATTTGTACACAGCAGCTGAGAGCAGGCATCGAATCTGTCTGGATGGTCCGGATACGGCTGCTCCGCTCCCACTATCACCTTCCTGTTGTTGTCAGAAAGTTTGAGCTTCCTGTTTACTGAGTTTGCATCCAGTTCAAGTTCACAGAAGTCTGATGGAAGAAGAGAGGAGACATAACAGCAATAAATAACACAAATATCATTCTGACAAACTGACAGGTTGCTTTTTTCCAGCAGTCAAACTTACACTTCCTAACATCAGGTTTCAACCTGTGCGCTCCACCATGCTCCACCCTGGAGGATGGAAGAGTCGGGATGACCGTCAGCACCATCGTGATCATAAAGAGTGCTTTAACAGACAGCTGACCTTTTACATTTCACATAGTTATGACCATTAACCAGTGTATTTAGATTTACTATAGTACAGAAAAAATGTGAAAAGTATAAAATACTTTGTTGATATAGTTTCATTCTTCGGGAACCTCTGAGGCTCATCTGTGAAAACAAATGTTAAGATCTTGTTATGTTCCTGTACCTGAGAACATCAAGTCTCCAGTGTGAATCCTTTACTCCAGCCCAAAGCTGGTCCACTCCAAAGTGTCCTGGATGATTGTAACTCAGATCCAGCTCTCTCAGGTGAGATGGGTTAGAACTAAGAGCTGAAGCCAGAGAAGCGAAGCCTTCGTCTGTGACCAGACAACCTGACAGACTGGAGTTAATAAAAATACAGTTCAAGGAGCAAGAAAAGAAAATGCTACACATATTGACCCCGTGCACCATCGAATGAACATTAAGATTGATTTAAGGCAGTTGTATTCTGACCTCAGAGTTTCCATTTTACAGCGTGGACTCTTTAGTCCAGCGGAAAGCAGCTTGACTCCTAAATCCAGCAGATTGTTGTTGCTCAGGTCCAGATTTCGTAGATGAGAATGATTGGAGCTAATAGCTGAGGCTAAACAAGCACAGCCTTCATTTGTGACCTGACAACCTGATAAACTGGATAAATTGAGGTCATGAAGTTAAAAGCCAAGAATAAAAAAATCTGCCATCAAATCCAAAATCTGGACTTTTTTAAATGAACACTTGTTAGCTGTATTCTGACCTCAGAGATTCAATTTTACAGTGAGGACTCTCAAATGCCGTAGACAGCTGCTGTACTCCAAGATCTTGGAGATTGTTGTTGCTTAGCTCAAGCTTTCTCAAATGGGACGAGTTGGAGCGAAGAGCTGAGGCCAAAGGAGCGCAGCCTTTTTCTGTTACCAGGCAACCTGACAGACTGGGATCAAATTCAAATAAATCAAACAACAAAACAGAAAAACCTTTAAAACAAGTCAGAATCTAAACATTCATTAATTGTATCATTACCGGAGTGTTTCTAGTTTGCAGTGTAGACTCTCCAGTCCACCAGATAGCAGTTTTAGCCCAGAATCCTTCAGGTTGTTGTTACTCAGGTCCAACTCTTTGAGGCTAGAAGGCTGGGAGCTGAAAACTGAGGACAGAGTTTCACAGCTTCTCTCTGAAAGGTTGCAACTGTTGAGCCTGGAAAACAATGACAAATAAAGACAAAGTGATTTATTTGTGTCATACAAAATACAAAAATATCCGATTTCTTTGAACCCTTTACAAATCCACCTACAGAGCTCTGTTGGAAGCTTTGATGACTGGCAGGAGCCTCAGAAGAGCCTCCTCTGAAGCAGAGTATTTCTTCAGATCAAACACTTCAAGATCTTTTTCAGAAGACAGTAAGATGAAGACCAGAGCTGACCACTGAGCAGGAGACAGTTTATCTGTGGAGAGACTTCCTGAACTCAGGGCCTGTTGGACCTCCTCCACTAGAGATCGATCATTCAGTTCATTCAGACAGTGGAACAGGTTTATCCTCTTTTCTGCAGACAGATTCTCACTGAGCTTCTTCTTGATGTACTGGACTGTTTCCTGATTGGTCTGTGAACTACTTCCTGTCTGTTTCACTAGGCCCTGTAAAAGAGTCTGATTGGTCTGCAGTGAAAGACCCAGGAGGAAGCGCAGGAACAAGTCCAGGTGTCCATTTGGACTCTCCAAGGCCTTATCCACAGCACTCTGGTGGAGATGTTTCAGTTTAGGTTTGTCTTTAAATACTTTGGACATCTTCGATATTGTTTGTTGTTTCTCCAGCAGGTTGAGTCCAGAGTTGATGAAGGTCAGATGGACATGAAGAGCAGCCAGAAACTCCTGAACACTCAGATGGATGAAGCAGAACACCGTGTCCTGGTACAGTCCTCTCTCCTCTTTAAAGATCTGTGTGAACACTCCTGAGTACACTGAGGCTGCTCTCATATCGATGCCACACTCTGTCAGGTCTGATTCATAGAAGATCAGGTTTCCTTTCTGCAGCTGATCAAAAGCCAGTTTTCCCAGAGACTCAATCATCTTCCTGCTCTTTTTATTCCAGTGTGGATCTGTCTCAGCTCCTCCATCATACTTGACCTTCTTCACTTTGGCCTGAACCACCAGGAAGTGGATGTACATCTCAGTCAGGGTCTTGGGCAGCTGTCCTCCCTCTCTGGTTTTCAGCACATCCTCCAGAACTGTAGCAGTGATCCAGCAGAAGACTGGGATGTGGCACATGATGTGGAGGCTTCGTGATGTCTTGATGTGGGAGATGATCCTGCTGGCCTGCTCCTCATCTCTGAATCTCTTCCTGAAGTACTCCTCCTTCTGTGGGTCAGTGAACCCTCTGACCTCTGTCACCATGCCAACACAGTCAGCAGGGATCTGATTGGCTGCTGCAGGTCGTGTGGTTATCCAGAGGCGAGCAGAGGGAAGCAGTTTCCCCCTGATGAGGTTTATCAGCAGCACATCCACTGAGGTGGACTTTCTAGGGTCAGTTAGGATTGTAGTTTTGTGGAAGTCCAGAGGAAGTCGACACTCATCCAGACCATCAAAGATGAACACAACCTGGAAGTCTTCAAAGCTGCAGATTCCTGCTTCTTTGGTTTCAGTAAAGAAGTGATGAACAAGTTCCACCAAGCTGAACTTTTCCTCTTTCAGCACATTCAGCTCTCTGAAAGTCAATGGAAACATGAACTGGATGTCCTGGTTGGCTTTGTCTTCAGCCCAGTCGAGGGTGTGTTTCTGTGTTAAGACTGTTTTCCCAATGCCAGCCACTCCCTTTGTCAGCACTGTTCTGATTGGTTCATCTCTTCCAGGTGAGGCTTTAAAGATGTCTTCTTGTCTGATTGTAGTTTCTGGTCTGTCTGGTTTCCTGGATGCTGTTTCAATCTGTCTGACCTCATGTTCATCATTGACCTCTGCAGCCCCTCCCTCTGTGATGTAGAGCTCTGTGTAGATCTGATTCAGGAGGGTTGGGTTTCCTGCTTTAGCGATCCCCTCAAACACACACTGGAACTTCTTCTTCAGGGAAGATTTAAGGTTACGGTGACAAACTGCAGCTTGAAGTTCTGAATAAACAGACAAAGAAAGAATATCAGTCCATTTTTTATAAAGTCCAAACACCAACTCTGTTTGAATACATCTCAAGACTATTTCATTTCCTTAAACAAAGAGTGTCTTTATAGAATCTGTAGATAAATCCTCTTACTGCTGTGCAGACGCTCAGCCAGCTCCTCCTGCTTCATTCTCCTCAGGAAGTCCACTGTGATCTTCACAAATGCCTCTCTGCTGCTGCTCCTCTGACTCTCTAAGCATTCTGGGTAATCTGGACTCAGAACCTTCTGGATCTTCTTCAGCTCGTTCTTCACAAAAGTGATGATGTTGTCCTCCAGCAGCTGGAACAGAATACTTTATGAATGAGCCAATCAGACTGAAATCATGGAGCCAAACATCAGATCCATGTTGGACACACTGACAATCCACTGGTCTACAAAGAGCAGCATGGAGATGACTGTGAACACAATAGATGTCAAAGTAGTTGTTGTACATGTACAGACCATAAATATGGAGTCCAGGTGTGTTTGATGCTGCTGGGCAGACTGACCACTGGGAACCTCTGAGCTCTCCTGGTCCACTCTGTGGAGGAACCATGAAGAACCAGTTCAAGCACAGGATAAAGATCCAGTAGTTTTCTGTTTGAAGAACTTCATCTGAATCAAGTTTGTCAAGTTTGAAACTCTCAGATTGTGAAAATTTGGGTCATTTTTAGTCAGTTTTTATGGACTTTCTTTCACCCAGGACCAGTTTGCCATGGGAGACCCTACCAGGGGGCAAACAGCCCCCAGACAACATAGCCCCTGGGATCCCTGGGACACACAAACCCCTCCACCATGATAAGGTAGCGATTCACGGAGAGAATCTTACATATTTTTATTTCCAGCATCATAAATTCTTCAGTTCAGAAAATTAGAATCTGTGTTCACAGCTGAAAAA
>VURO01047602.1:0-11626 GCA_015108175.1 Pelvicachromis taeniatus | reverse complement strand
GGAGATTTTATTGTCAAGAAATAATTATAAAAAAAACTGTTCTCCTGTTCAAATTTATAAACATAGAAATAATAAGCTGCAGCACTCTACTTTTGCTTACTGTTCTTTAAATGTCCAAAGCCATCAAAGGCCTTCAAAGGAGCGATATTGTGGTCTTCCACATCCTACCACCACTGTGCAAATTGAGAATAAAGAGGTCATTAATCTAGCAACCACAGACAAGTGGCAGACATCCTGAAGCTCTACTACGGTGGAGAAGGAGGCTTTTATCCAGACCATGAATATGTTTTCTAAATAGAGAAGTCTGATTGAGATCTGCTCGTGTGCAAATAGGAGCCCTTATGAACAAGTGTTTATGTGATAAAAATGTGTAATAATTCACAAATATCAAAGCTAGAGAGCAGAATGATTTTGCTCTTCAGCTCTTCAGGCAGGTACTGGGAATACACTACAGTCTGGACGTGTTGCACTGTGCTAAAGAAAATGCTGCTGTAAGTTAAAAGGGTGGTTCCTTCATGCTGTTCTTTAAACAACCACTATGTACATTATTTATTGTCATATATATTATTCATATTTGTTTTTCTTTTCCTTCAAGGCAGCAAAGATCAAAGGGCATCACTTTTCTTTACTTGGCTCAAAGATGTTGTGAACCATTTATGCTGGTGTTGTACGACAGCTGAGACAACTAAGCAGTTTCTTGTGTGCGAAGCATGATTAATATAGTGGAGACTGTAGTCATCAAACTTCCGTTTTGTAGCAGCTGTGTTTTTTCAGACACTTTGGGTCAGCATTGAACTGGGCGATCAGAAAGCTGCAGGCATGTGCATCTGGAGGAAGCCCATGAGAGAGAATTGATCCAGAGAGACTGGACATCCCACAAAGCTTTAGTGGACATTGTTCTCAGTAAGAGCTGGCAAATTGAAATTCACAAATATCTGCTGCTGTGAAAACACATATCATGCCTAATTCAACTCATATGTATATTTGTGTATGATGGAGTTTAGTCATATCAACAGTGGACCTAGAGCCATCTCAGAACCACGTCAAAGCATTTACATGTGTAGACATGGTCAAGATACCCTGCTGAAGTTCAAACTGAGCATCAACAGGAAACGTGAGTCTTAAGTGTTTCACAAACTGCTGATTGGCTCTAGGGTTGACAGAGAATGGTGCCCAAAAGAGAAAGCACCCCTCATCTGTTCCTCATGGTGTAATCAAGTGCTGTTGCCTCAGTTCTCTGCTGAAACGTCCTTACCAATATGGTGACAATCAGGTGTCCTTGGTTCTCTGTAATCTCCTGCACGTATCCCTGTCTAACCCACTTTCTTTGCTCCTCTCCAATTGCTAACACCAAGTGATACCCAGAAACCTGCTACCTCCAAACCACTCACTTCTGAGGACTGTGAGCACCATCAGCCAATTCTTTCAACTCTGGTGTGCCGGCTCAGTCACTGCAAAATGAAGAGCTTACCTGCTTTCCACCTGCCCTCCCATTCTAAAGCCAGCCAAGTATTCCTCCTGAGTCTATCAGAGCCATTCGTTCAAGTAAGACTTCTGCAAACTCTCCCAAACGCTGTCACATTCATTCCCATTTACCTGCTCACAGTTCTCTTCTCTGTCTGAATCCCTGGTTGGCCCCATGTAATGAGCTCCCTCAATCTCAACAACAGAACTCTTGCTAGCACCCATCCACTTGTAAACACTGCAAAACTGTTAACTTCTGCTGCAGTGTGCTTCTTGAATTTGGTTCAAACCAAATTATGACTATGACTATTTTCAGAATTATATATAATCCTGAAAAAAAGAATACAAAGCATTATAAAAGTATTTTTATGGAAGTTTCACAGTCCAATAAATCATGGAAAAATCTCATTTAAAGACTATTTGTGGTTTTGCTCTTGTCCAGCTACTGTACCACAGATTGGTCACTGATATGACCAATATGTGTCTATTATATTATATTATATTATATTATATTATATTATATTATATTATATTATATTATATTATATTATATTATATACACTGATAGCTGGATTTATTATTATTATCCTTTTTTGACATAAGTTGCATCAATTCCAACCTTTCTCAGGCAGGCATGAAACCAGCAAACCAACAATAAGCCAACTCAAAAGGCCTATGGAGGAGTACATAAATACTGTTTTGGCTAAGCATCTGAGCGTTACCTTCACTGTTAGCATGGTAAATGGTAAATTGACTGATTCTTATATAGCGCTTTTCTACTCTCCCGGAGTACTCAAAGCGCTCTATACAACACCCACATTCACCCAATCACACGCATTCATACAAGCACTATTTTTCTAGTGCAAAAAATCTAATACATTCATACACATTCATACTCCGACAGATGCATCGGAGAGCAACTTGGGGTTAATATCTTGCCCAAGGGGAGCAGACTCGGGGAGCCAGGGATCGAACCACCAACCTTCCGATCAGTAGATGACCTGCTCTACCACCTGAGCTACAGCACCCAAGGTCAACACTGACTTTGGAAAACAATTCAAGAAACCCTTTCAAGTAATATACCATATGAAAAGGCATGGAAAGAGCTATACAACACACCTTATTTTTTCAATATGATGCCCTGTGATGAACTGTTCTTACAGCTCACAATAAAGTCGATTAAAAAAAAAGGAGGCGCTGAAGGTTATATGTTGATAGGTACGTAGCGGGAAGATTAATGTTAGAAAAATCGACTTCAATTCAATTTAAAAAGCTCTGATCTGTTCCTGGTTTGTACGTCTTCCCAGTTATATTCAAGTTACCGCAGAAGCTGGAACTCTGGGCTCACGTCACCCCCAATTTAGTGTGTTCCAGTAGTAAAATCAAAGAGTGGTGATAGTGTCGTTCTTCACCTTAAATCCACTTAAGAAGTGAATTAAATTATTACCTTTTTTAACTTACTTATTTAGTGCGCTTAGCACACTTCCTGATTATAGAGTTAACTAGAACTAGTGGGATCCAGAGGTGGTTAGAACTATACAATTTTAAATAAAACTAAATTGTCATAGAGCAAGAGGCAGGGGAGAGGTTAGAAAAAATAATCTAAATGACTATAGTTAACCTCCATGCTAGTGATGTTATTTCTATTTAAATTCTTTGTTGAATTGTTAAATGTCCCACTTTATATGAGCCTACCTACTTCATAAAGTCTTGACACAAGGGCACTTTGGATGTCGAGGGGCAGAGGAGCAGGTGTTCAAGCACGCTTAGCCACGTGCCTGCCCGGCATGGTCTTTGGCTCCAGTCCAGTTTTGTGCCTTAAACATTATTCACAGTGATTCACATTCAGCACTGCTGTTGCTTGTGTGCTCACAGACACACAATGATCCAGAGCGTTTAACCATTTCTGTAACATGACGACAGCGGCATAAAAAATGCCATGTTTAAAGTGCAATTATTTTAAACAATAATTTGTTAAAATGTTTATGCAGTTTGTGTTGGCGTTAACTCTGTGAGGTCTAAGTCATCCCTGACGACAAGAAAAAAAAAGCAAAAAGGACTCTTTTTAGGAAAAAGTAAAAATAATTATTTGAGATTTTCATAATTTTGTTTGGAATATTAATTTATAAGGCAGCACAGTGGGAGGCAGCACGGTGGCACGGTGGTTAGCACTGTTGCCTCACAGCAAGAAGGTCCTGAGTTCAAGTCCACCATCAGGCCGGGGTCTTTCTGTGTGGAGTTTGCATGTTCTCCCCGTGTTTGCGTGGGTTCTCTCCGGGTACTCCGGCTTCTTCCCACAGTCCAAAGACATGCAGTTTGTGGGGTGGGGATAGGAAACTCTAAATTGCCCATAGGTGTGAATGCAGGAGTGAGTGTGAATGGTTGTCTGTCTATGTGTCCAGGGTGTACCCCGCCTCTCGCCCCAAGACAGCTGGGATAGGCTCCAGCGCCCCCCGCGACCCTGAAATGGATAAGCGAATAGATGGCTGGATATTAATTTATTGTACCCTGATTGCCAAGACAAAACACCCGCTGAATAATACAGTATAGCATAGGGTCAAACTTAAGATAATCACTAATGACTCTAATCCTGACTTGATAACTTTCTTTACCTTAAAAAAGTTTAGGCAAGGCTCCACTGAAATGTAAGAGAAGCCTTAAAATTCTTTAAAAGCCTGTTGGTCACTTTAAGCTTTAAGCTCTGAGCTCCACGTCCACTCAGAGGTGGCGAAAGGTAAAGTGGATGTGACAGATTATGAATCAGGAAGTCAAACTGTGTCTTCCCATCTGGAACCACACATCCTTTATTGGCTGGTTAATACACCATCAGTAAGGAATGCACATGCACTCACACAGTTACGCAGGAAACCAGGGTCACATGGTGTATTGGAACAAGAGAGGGCAGAAGATTACACACACACACACACACACACATAGTGTGGCTCATTAATGTTAAATTATACTCAGCACATTCTGCCGTAATGGAACAAGATTGAGAACTAACAGTTCTTCCTCTCCACTCACTGAATGATAAATGACAGTGTAAGTTGAACACTGTAGAATGATAAATGAGGGATAAAGCAGGTGAGGCTACGTTACAGAATATAAAGTGTGTAGCAGACCATGATGAAAGCTGTGCAACAGTCTATTCACCTTATTGCTGTTTAAGTGTTAGCTGTCAACACTTTTAATAACTCTACTAAAACAGAGTAGACTTATTTGCCAAAGTATGACTATTTTAATCATTGCAAATTATTTTTTAAATTATTTTTAAATATTTTTAAAAATACCATAAATGCCATGGCAACATAGCAAAAGTAAATCTTTGTGATGTTTTGGGGGATAAAGTAGTGTGGAGTCGTTTGTAAAACTATGACATATCCTAGACTCGGACCACTGACAAAAAAAAACAAATAAAAAATTGGAAGGCTTATTCAATCAATTTCAGTACAATTCAGTTTTATTTATAGAGCGCCAAATCACAACAACAGTCTCCTCAAGGCATTTTATATTGTAAGGTAGACCCTGCAAAAACAGCATTATTTACAACAGGATTTGGGTGAATGAAGGACAGGCGATTATTCAGACTGTGGTTTATTGCAATAATGGTGTTGAGAGAGTATCTGCAATTTTACTCACTGTAACTTTATGCCCGAACTTCTCTCAGCCTCTCCAAAACCTTCATTTTGGTGTTGGTTTTAACCATTCAGCGGTGAAATTGCTGCTGTTTTTCATTGTCTTGCTGCTTAATAAGCCCCAGACTATCACACTACCGTCATCATGTTTACACAGATTGTATCAGTAAAATATATTTCAGAATTTACTAATAAGAAATGGGACAACACACAGCACAATAATTAACTGAACAATTTAATTATTTTAGAAGAAGAACATTATGTACAGTACAGAACGTTACATCACCAGGTTGGTTGGGTGGTTGGTTGGTGCTCCAGGTCATCTGCTGATGGGTTTACCGCAACTAACCACTCGTTCAATTACATTAAATACAACCACGTCACTATTATGAAAAAAGACACACAGTTTATCATCTTATAGTTCTACAACACCTAAATCACTCAGCTGTTAATTCGTTTGCTAGATTAGCTGTTAGCAAACGCACTGTGTTAGAGACTTGTTGCTAGCTAGTTAGCGATGCTACACACCTGTTACTCTGTATTTTGAATGACTCCTTAGTGTTTATTATGCATTTTTAGACAGAGATGACATCAGCTCCACTCCACAGAGACCCAGAGTTACTGTTAATATCAGAAAAGCAACGCTGTCCTTTGGGATTTTAAGATCAGACTGAGGGTGATTTAGATTTAAACAGTTTTAGATCTATTACACTCACAGAGCACTCTACAGCCTGCTAACATGGAAACCTTAAATAATAACAGCAGCGGTGGGTTTCATAGAAGTGCAATTGGCTACATCCACCCTGGGGGAAAACTAGTGAGGGAGACCATGAGGACCAAGCTGGGTTTCCTGGGTCCAGAGGTCTGGAGAAACTTCCTCCCTTTCTTTTATCACAGCTGTCCTGTGCCAGATGTTCTGTTGACCTACTGAGAGAGGCATCGTTTCAGAAACATCAGGAAGACTGAAGCTTCCTGATGTTACCTGAGATGATCACAAGCACGCTGGATTCATTTCCAGTGCAAAAAGAAGAAAACAAACTCCTATCCTAAGTGTTCTGGACTGAAAGCCACACTGATCAGACTATGCCTTACCAAGTACAATCCTTTGCTTTATATGGTGTCAGGTAATTACTGGTGTTGAAAGAGCATGAAAAGGCATTCAAATCTGTTGATGTGAGACACAAAATGTCACTGAATAAGGCAGTTAGTCAGTTTTGTTCTTAATTACTTTCCTTACAGAGATGATAGACAAAAAGAGACCAGCTTCTGGTAGGAACCAGGGAGCAGTCACGTGAACTCATGGGACTGTTAAAGTTGTTGAGATAATAGAAAGTAACATTGTGCTCAACTGCTGCACCAAGTGCTCAGTTTGACAAATCTGACAACAAAAACAATTCAATATAAACACATCTGTGCTATAAGCAGTAAGCTGCAAAATAATAAATATGCAAGATTTAAATTTCTTCGGGATTGTGCAGAAGATGCCCATAGCCAAAACACATTCATCTTCAACAATATATATTAAGAAGAATACTTGTTCAAGTTGTCAGGCAAGCAGAGCTGCTGTAATTATTGCAGTTGTGTTTGCTGCTTGATTTTTGTGCCTCCTGTGTTTTTGTGGATTCAGTTTAAGTTTAGCAAATTCAATTTAGCGTGTACTGTGCAATTTTTGCAATAATGGTTCCCTCAAGGGACTTTGTATTGTAATGTAAAGACTCTACAATATTAGAAAGAAACCCCAGCAGTCACATGACTCCCTATGAGCAAGCACTTCGACAACAGTGAGATGGAAAAATTTCCAAGTTTGTGTTGAGGGGGAGAAGAAGAGAGCAGAGAGCTACAGGACAAAAACAGCATCTGAGGAAGAACCAGTTTTTCATAATTACTAATAAGTAAATACAGTAGTTAGTTAGTAAGTAGTTAGTTAGTAATAGATAGTAGCATAACTAAAGGATGGTTCAAGGTCACCAGCCATGACTATAAAGTCATAAAGTTGGGAGATTTCCCAAAGTGGGAGCTGGTTCTAGTAGAAAAAACCTGCAAGCTGAAGGCTCTGCCTTCCATTCCCAAAATCCTTCACCTCACGTACCAAATCTTGAATAATCAGTGCCTGTCATGTTTTAAATTAAATTTTGGATTTAGCAGGGTGCCAGAGAAGACAAGCTAATATGTATGAATAAAGAGCTCTCTTTCTAGGCTCTGTCAGTATTCTCGCATTCTAGATAATTGATGGCTCTTCAGGGAACCTTTAGAGCCACTTATACAGTTCAGCCTTAAAATAGTGAATGTATGACCTAGCTCTTCAGCACCACTGTCAGACAGGATCTTTCTAATGTTAGTGATATTATACAAATTAATAAAGTTATATATATTTGTTTAATGTGCATTCTAAAAGACATATAATCAAAAAATCCAAGGCTCCTCACAGTGTTACTATAATTCCATCTAATGTAGATATAATTAGACACCATGTTACTAAGAATGGGAGGACTGAGTATAATAGTCTCAGTTATATGTAGGACAAACACTGGCTGGTGTTTATCTTTAGTAAGGTTAGGCTGCCATTTAAGTTTTTAGCTCAGCTGGTGTCCCCCTCTGTGTCATGGTCCTGAGTCTGTGACTCAGTGGTTTTGGTTATTATCTTGTGTTTAAGGTTAATTGTTGTTGTCATGTTCTTTGGGGTTAGGGTTTGATTCTTTTTTGAGCTCCTTCTGTTCTGTGTCTCTGTGCCTGCCCTGGTCCCACATCTCTGTGTATCTCCTGAGTCTGTGTCCCAGCTTTACCTTGCACTCGTACCAGTTCCTTGGGTGAGGGTGGCCGAGGCCCAGCTGGTCCCTGCTTCTGTCCCCTGGCTAGCACAGGCTCTGTTCATCCCCGCACCCGTATCTGCTCCTTCGGTGGGGATGACAGACGCCCAGCCGTTGTCTGCGCCTGTTCCAGTTCCCCTGGTGAGGGTAACTGTGACCCTGCTGACTCCTGCACCCATTTAAGTTCCTCAGCAGAGGTTGGGCTAGCTCCTGTGCCTACACCGGCTCCCAGGATAAAGGCAGCCAGAACCCAGCTCGTCCCTGCACCTGTCCCTCGGGTGGGGACTGCTGGTGTTCGGCCAGGTCTTGTACCGGTTTCTTTACCCCGTAGATGAGCGGCTAGGAATCAATCTCAGTCTCCTGCTCAGTCTCCTGCTCAGCCACTTCCATCCTCTGCTGGTAGCTCTGGTGAGCTCAGTCAGCCAGCTGAGGACTGCATCCTACTGACAAAGCCTGGACAGACTGTTTGCGCTGCACAGCCCCAGCACTTGCATCCTGAACCGGCTGCATGCCATGTGCAGCTTCAGTTTGTTTCGCCACAGCCAGGGGTCACCGCACCTGCCGGCTCTGCATCTGTCTCCGCTGGGAGTTCTGGAGAGCCGGGCCAGCACTTCCTCGTGTCCACTGGCGGCTCTGGTGAGTCCGTTCAGCCACCTCCTGCTCCACCATCTGCGGCTTCCACGCTGTCGCCTGTGCCTGCCACGCCAACATCTGGTCCAGCTCCGTTGAGCACGGCCTGCTCATCCCAGGTCCAGCACCTCACTGCCGTTAGCCACTTTCCAGGCCATTTGCTGGACATCTTTGCTGTCATGGACAGCCTCCTGAACTCTGTCGTCGCTATCTACCTCAAAGTCGGCCCCCTGACCTGCTCGGTTATGATCTGCTGTGTCGTCGACCTCCGGGTCGGCCTCCTGAACTCTATGAAAACTGTTCTCTAGGCTCCAGTGTTTCTGAGTTTTTTGTTTTGGTTTGTCTGTTCCGAAAATTCAAGCATTGTATGTGGGTGTGGCAAGTCTCACCACTGCACATTGTGGTGAATGGGAAATAAATGAATATATTATAAATGGGAGGAATATATTATGAGCAGGTGGAGCTGGGTCAGACTTCAGGAACGATTGAAATCAGCACCTCTCATTCTCATTTAATGGTATGATGAGGTAGGAGGTAAAGACTTCAGTCCACTTTGGCTCACAGTTGCAAGTCCTAATAAACAAACCAATATGAATGTTACATGCAGCCTTTCTAAGGAGCTTTTCCTCTTTCCGCCGGCTGCATGCTGGTATAGAAATTACATTAGGAACTAAACCTTTAATTTGCAGTTTATTTTCCAGGCAGTTTTAATCCACTACAGTGAATATTAAGTGTGCAAATCATTGTGTGGCAGTTCAATTTAATTTTGCATTGATTTGAAATAAAAGCTGCTCTATTGCCTGTTTGCACTGTCATTTTTGATGAAAATGAATGCAGAGTTTTGTGATGGGTGGCAGATATTTTTTCAAATGAGAAATGGATGAAAACCATCAGAAACTATACAGACTCTTTAACCTCATTTGTTCACTCATAAATAATCCGTCACATGTTAAGTATGAAAACATAATTTGCATTTCATCTGCTAATAGTTACATAAACTCTACAAACACTGTTTAAATTTTGCCAAAAATGACTGGGCGGAGGGGGCAAAGCTGGAATCGCTTGCTTACATTTCATTCTTGGAAACTCAAGCTAGCGGTGTTTAGTGTAGCGTTATAATGAGCATGGAAATGTAAAAACGTTTAGCGGGAGCTTAAGTTACTGCTGAGTTTCTCAGTATGAGTTCAAAAGGGGACACCTCTGAGACACACAAACCTTTTTTAAATAAGTCTTGCTCTTAAAACTTCAATTTCGTCATTTCACTGTTTCCCATTTAATTTTTAACTCTTTACATAAATTGCTGCCATTTTAAATTTATTAAACGTCATTTGAAAAAAATATGATCAAATCAGCCACATTGCACATCAGCGAAATCATGTGCTAAATCGTCGTTGTTCCACAATTAAAAGCAAAATGAATGATAACATTATTTTAGTAATAATAATATATTAGAAAACCAAATAAGTCATTAAGAAATACCTCAAACACCACTATCAAGCTTGTGTTCCATGCATTTTATTTGTTTTTAGAAGGGAACCAAGCATATTTTCTCTAATGAATAACTGTTTTAATAAATAACACCTTTGAGTTTATATATTTCAGTTACAGTAACCCTAAGTCTTACATTTTACTGAAAACGACTGCTTCTTGATTACGAGTGCAAATAATAAGTGTACCGTGTAGAAGTAATGAAAAGAATCCCTGAGTACGCACTCAGAGATCAATTTAAGTTAACTGTATTTGCCCTGAAAATGAAAAGCAATATCCACTACCTTTATTATGAACAGTTGGGATATGTGTTTGATATGAGCTTGCACGGTTTTTTGTGCTTTCTGTGAAAAGTAGGGCAGCTGGAATGAGCTGACTTCCACAACTAATTCAAAGTTCCATTGTCGTCCGTAGCTTGCTGGTCCGAAACCACTGCCAGCTGATTAATGCTCTGTTTTCTTTTTCAATCTCCTGCCCCACTTTCTTGCTTTATTTTATTTCCCTGTGTTCCCCATAGGCAATTAGCATTTCATCTTCTGCCAGATGCCATGTTACTTTCTAGAAACATATTTAGAAAAAAAGAATAAAAGAAAACATTTTCTAGCCTAAAGCTACTATTTACTCTCAATAACCAAAAATGCATCATCACCTTCACTGTACACACCCCATAAGAGCAATGTCTCATTTCTATGACGCACAAAGGCTGTGTAATAATCTATGACTACCTAATGACAACCAGTGACTACCATGTTACGCATCACAGCGTCTGACATTTTTAAATGTATATGTATCATATATTGATAAGAAACTGTGTATCCATTCTGAACTGAAATCATGGACAGAAAAAAGAAACAAAGAAAAATGGTGCCACTGTGACATGAGCAATTCTTTGTGGACTACGTTGGTATTTTGGTGGTTCTCATCTGCATCTGTTCTTTGTTAAATCAAGAATGGTTCAGGAAATAGGTAATACTGAAAGTTTATGTGGCTTTAATCATTTGCTTTTTCCATAACTCTTCTACTTTTTTGTTAGCAATCCCTTTCCCCAATTATTCTCTGTGGCATTTTTTCTTCATTTTATCAAACCCAGCAGAGAAGAAAAGATTTAACCAATTTATTGGTTAAGATTTATTTTCTGTGAGATAACAGGTCTCCCTAAAAAAGACTTTTCTGCTTGTTTGTTTTTCTTACTTTTCTGCTTCATGTTTTAAACCATGCCCAAGAAGTGAAAACCAGTAGCTTTTATTATATATTATTAAATTATATACATTATTATTCTAATTGGGCAGCACGGTGGCACGGTGGTTAGCACTGTTGTCTCACAGCAAGAAGGTCCTGAGTTCAATTCCACCATCAGGCCGGGGTCTTTCTGTGTGGAGTCTGCATGTTCTCCCCGGGTACTCCGGCTTCCTCCCACAGTCCAAAAACATGCAGTTTGTGGGGTTAATTGAAAACTCTAAATTGCCCAGAGGTGTGAATGCGGGAGTGACTGTGACTGGTTGTCTGTCTATGTGTGTTAGCCCTGCGACAGACTGGCGACCTGTCCAGGGTGTACCCCGCCTCTCGCCCCAAGACAGCTGGGATAGGCTCCAGCGACCCCCG